>JAIEZT010000235.1:0-76705 GCA_019594935.1 Periophthalmus modestus
TAAGTATCAATTCACCACTGTACTTGCATTGCTGACTTATTGATTTTTGTCATAGACGTATAAAGACATGACTAGTGTGCGACTTCCCCCATCGACCGCTCGAGCCGATTAGCTTCGCGCTAGCGGTTATAAGTTGCCTATTTGGAGCCAAGTTCTATTATTAATTCTGTTTTTTCCACGTAAAGATGAATTGGCGTCCCGAGTTGGAGGGAGAGAAGCGCGCCCATGCTCACGTGCCTTATTGGAACATGGCGACTTTCAGTTGATACAGAGTCATATTCTGGTTACTTCTCCTTTTTCAACTTTTTTCCCCACGAAAACTACTCATCCCACCAAACTAACTAATGAAGCAGAAAAACATGAAATCCTTTTTTCTGCACTTTAATATCATAATCACTTACTTTTACACCAGAATGTAAGCGTGGAGAAACGAACCCAATTATAACATGTCAAAAGCTTTTAAATAGATTTTGGCATAATCGCCCCTCAGCCTTCCTAACACCGCGGCGTAGCCTGTATTTTCTTTACACTTGTCCCTTTTTCTCCTCATCCACCAAATTCAGATGTCTGCTCGCCGGCCGTCTGAAAACCCTGCTATGCATTCTTCTCCATCTCCTCAATAGACTGAGGGCTTTTGTAAGGCTGTTTTGAATGGTCCGGTCCTGAGGTCACATCATAAAAGGCGGGAAGACATGGGTGGACCCTAAATATGAAGACCTGTAGTTGCGGCGAATATAAAACAGCACCTTCACCGATCTCAACACGTCCCAAAGGAGAAACCAATATTCACCAACCGGAAATTGGAATCAGGCCGGGTGTATAGGGCAAGCATAGACGTGTTCACCGGCCTATCTGAAGCTCATTACATCTACACATACTAACAACGCCAATATGTGCGAGGCGATTTAATCATTTTTGATTTGTTATTTCCAAGGTAGTGTTTTTTTTATTTGATTCAAAGGGAGGCGTTCAAACAATATTGATAGGCGATTTATCATTTTGATTTGTTATTTCCAGGTAGTGTGCGTCATGATACTAAAATTTCAAACTGTATATGATACTAAGGAATAAGGCTCGATCATTGATTCCGATCCACAGTGTTTCTTTAGACAATAGAAGTTGCATTTTCAACATTCAATTCAGAGCTCTTTGTTCTTTTATGTTCTATGCGCCCTAGTATCTGTGTACTCCCCTCAGTTTCCCACAGTGGTCCATGGCGTATACTATTCTATGTTTCTTCTACTTCCTTGCTCTGATAACCACTCAATATCCTTCTCAAACCGGTTCAAAAATGTGTAATTTCTGGTCGTGTGAATGTGACCTTTTTAATCATTCGATGCCCTAAAATTCAACATGAGTATCTAGTTTCACTACAGTTTTTAGTATCTGATTATTATCGTCGATTTCCGATACTTTTTGATAAGCCCTATTACTACTAAAAGTAAGATTTATACTATAGGGTAAGTACAACACAGACTCACCGGGTTTAAACGCCCTGTGCACTTTTGTGTGTTTTTTCTAATTTTTTGCAATCTTTTTTTTTTTTTTTTTATCACAAACACTCAACACATTTTATGAAATTAATCTTTTCAAATAATGGTGGGGCTTCACTCAAAGCGGCTCATTTTCAAGCACCACCTGCTAGGAGAAAGAAGAGCTGCAAAAGGTTAACATTGTTGTTGCTAGGTACACGTTATACGCTCTAACATATTCTATCTATGCCGATCTGCCCATGTCCCCAACCCGAAAATGAAATTAAGACACCAAAATTTTAAAATTAAAATGCAAGACTTTTTTTTTTTTTTTTTTTTCTTATATCAATCTTATACTAAATTACATTAACTATGTTTTTAGAGAACTT
The DNA here is from genome assembly GCA_019594935.1 of Periophthalmus modestus. Classification (NCBI taxonomy): domain Eukaryota; kingdom Metazoa; phylum Chordata; class Actinopteri; order Gobiiformes; family Gobiidae; genus Periophthalmus; species Periophthalmus modestus. The sequence continues at coordinate 1,862 of JAIEZT010000235.1, forward strand.
TCACGTTTAATTCACAATCAAAATTCAATTTGAATAGTTTGTAATTTAGCTACTCAACAAATTATCTAAACTGTAATCAGAAGACCTATTCAATCAATGTCTAAAACTGTATGGAGATTCTTGCATTATGCTTTATGTATTATACTTTGCAGCCATCACCCTGGGGGGGGGGGAGGGGGGTGGCCTGTATGTGTGTGGAGGAATTTTCAGCAGTTACCATGGTGACACAATGCACACATTAGCAAACACAGCCTACTCGTTTTTTTGGTGTTTTTTTATATATTATTAGTCCAACGCACTGATTTTGTGTTATTTTTTTCTAACATAGTACCTAAAAAAACCTGCATTCTTACTCTCCGCAGAATCTGATTAGGTGGTGACAGATTCCCAGCCAGAAAAGTTACACAGCGCACCTGTTAATTTCAACTTATGGTAACTTTTAAAACCGGCAGCTAAGAGCATTGAAACAAATTTGATGAGATTAAATAACAAGACTAAACAGACAAACCAATATTATTCTTGTTACAATTGACAAAGTTTTCATATTTTGTAATGCTAGTATGGAGTTGTTCTGCAGTGGCCTTGAGCTATTGTTCGAAACAGCCTGAATTATGCCAAGCAAATCTACTGCTTATGAAGGACGATTGGAGTCAAAACATTTCGATATAATGTTATGAAATTGTGTTGCGTCTGACAATTTCATCTTATTTCTGGAAACGTTGAGAGGCGTTTCAATCCATCACGTTGACAAGGCTGTGTCTGCGCATCTATAATAATAATAATACCATAACACGCTCAAGGTATAGAAATGACTGGGGAGACATTATAGGGAATTTAAAGCCACTATGTCACTTTTCTGGTGGACAGTCTGCCATCAGCTTGTCAAATGACGCCACCAGGGCCAGTTTACAAGTCAGATCTGTAGAGAGGCGGCAACACTCACGGCAGGAGTGTCCAAACTTTTCTCATTAAGGGCCACATATAAAACACAGACAAAGCTGAGGGTCCGATTGAGGGCCATAGACTGGTCGTGAATACAGTGAATACTTCAAATCTGTGTTATTTTTTACAAGTTAGACTGAAGCACTGGACCTTTATTCATGCTGACATCCTCAATCGGACACATTAAATATCTGAGATGGGCAGTAAGTAGATTTTGAGAAATGTATAGTGTAAAAAGTACTGTTTAAGGTAATATGGGCCAATTCATCTGGAAGCTTGAGGGCCAAGAAAATTTGGTCTGAGGGCCGCATTTAGCCCCCGGGCCAGAGTTTGGGCATACCTGACTTACAGTAACAACGTGTGATTTCAAGTTAGTTTTATGTTGTTTAATTTTTTTAGTAAAACACTTGTATTTTAATGTTTGTGGGACAAAGATAAATTTAATGTCATATGTGGAACCCTTTTACACATTTTTCACATTTAGGTATTGACTAGGAAGACTGGTAAATGGTCACAGTTTTATATACCCACCTTGTAGGTACTCACAAAGCACTTTTACCATCAAGTAACCCCTCACCCATTCACACACACATTCACCGGGGGCAAGGTGGGTGAACTGTCTTGCCCAAGGACACAACAACAGCATTCATCTGTGGAAGCTGGAATCGCACCACCAACTCGTGGGTCTGTAGATCTGACCGCTCACCAATGATGTTTTATGTCGAGAGCAGGATTCGAAACGCCAACCCTCGGATCAGTGGACTAACACTGACTCTTCCTGAATCGTCAATGAAGTTTACAAAGCGGTGTACTGTCCTGATCATGTTTTAAAAATGAAACAAACAGAGATAATGCCTTTTTTTAATTATATTTTATTTTAATGTATTTTTATTATTATTATTTATTTTATTTTTTTTAGTATTTTTTTTTTTACAGATTTAATTAATTTTATACATTTTATTTTATGCAGTATTTGAGAGAATGGAACAGTGTCGGCTGCCTGTCTATATTTGCAGTCTTTTTTCATTGTTCTCATTACAGAACGTCCTGTGCCTTTGCTCCCTGCTCCGCTTCCTGTCTGCCTCTGCACAAACCCACCCAAAACCACACTAGATTTACTTTGAACAGATACTATCCATTAGCACTCAAGTCAACACACCACATTTAATCCAGTGCATTGGATTTTTTTTGAAGAACTATTTTTCGGTTGTTGCTTTTGGGCCAATATATAGGAACACAATAGTTGGAAAACATAAGTCATTTGTTCAGACAGTTCAATCAACTTTTAATTAACTTATTTGCCTATTTGCATGCTGTTATTCTGTCGTTTTATTCTCGCACAATCAGACAGCAATCCTTACTGACCACCAGAGAGTTACGATTTTGTATTTTTTATAAGGCTAAAGCTAACTCATACCCCATTTGTTTTTTTACTTTTTTTTTTCTTACCCTACTACTCTACTGCGTACTATCTGCATATGTTTACAAGGCGTTTGATTGTCCGATCATCAGGAAGTGTGCGGTTAGCATGCAAGTTTCCGAGCCAAACTGCGATGACAAAAACTCCGCTCTGGCAAAAGTCTGACAGTCGGTACCACCTGATGATGTCATACAGTGGTAATCTATGAGTTTATATGCCTTCAATAAGTTGGTACTGATCGTTATAGTGTTTTTTTGTTTTTTGTTTGAAACTGTTCTAGTCACTGTGTAAAATGGAGGAGTCATTATGTTCAGTATTGTAACATAATGTGAACCTTCACTGGTACAATTTACTCAAGTCACTCCCTGTTCTTTATGTATATAATCTGTACTATCGTATAGTCACAGTTATTGCCACTTATTGCACAAATACTATAATATACTCAAGCCACTTTTTCTCCTAGTTATTCTTGTCTGTACGCTGCATAGTTCATAACCACAATCAGAGCCACTTTTTTTTGTAAAGGACTTTGTTGCCTTATAGTTTCACTCTGCGGACTAAAGTTCAATAGTACTTTAACGATACTTGCTTTCAATACGGTTCCTGAGCAGTGCCCTGGATTTGTTTTTTTTTGCAAGCGTAAAAATTAATGGCCAATATTATTAGGAAAATCTTCTGAATCCTTAAATGACTTTATACCTATGTGAATTCATATTTTAAAAACATAATACTAGCCTATATGGTCTCCGGTTATGGCGAATTTTGCGTGGACTCGCTTGGATAAATCTTTCCGCACGTTCCACACTGGATATTTACTACACCTATATTTACTTGGAAGAGGAGGATTTGGTTTGGTTTGTTTTTGGCTTCAACTTTACGTGGGCACCACAGACTGTGACTGGATGTAGCTTTATTATTACGCACTTCGACATTGAGACAGTGTAAAGGCCCCACACTGGAGACTTGACGTATTTGAGTGGATACATTTTAACTGCAGTTTCTTCAGCTCTTCTGGACACACGTAGGCCTATGTTTAAAACGTGAGTGCTGTATGTGCCATTCCTTTGTGCAGGGCGAAGTCGTGACATGTAAAAAGTATTAAAAAAAACATTTCTAAAACATAAACCAGTGCAGTGTATTTATCGCCTAATTGACGCTAGCATTTAAAGTCAAGGAAACAGAAGTTGGCACCAGTTGGTATCAGTACTTTTCAGTTTCGGTGTCCAGCCCTATAGTTGCAACACTGTAATTTTTCTCTTTTTTTACTTTTTTATGTTTGCATAGCGATACATTTTAATTACACTGTGAATTTTTTTTTTTTTTTTTTATTTAAAGCCAACAAGAACCAACTAAAAACTTCTTAAACGGTAAATTGTAATCATTCATTTTATTTTTTTTTTCTTCATTAGTGGATTTCGACATTCTTTTTTGCATTCATGAACTGTGTGTTTATAATTGGAAGAATCTGCTGGATCTTCATGAATAAAGAATTTAAATAATTTGCCAATTTGGAAAACAGAGCAAGAGTTCTCCAAAGTGATCCAAGTCGTTCATAAGTGCGAGCGTTTCTTTGCGCTTGTAGTTATTGTGTCTAATGAGTGCGTTTTTGATGAGAGAACAGACAGAGATCATTGGAATTTTAGGGATTTTTAAAAATGTGTTCCCGAATATTTATTTAAAAATATCCAACCCAGAGTTATTATTAAAATCCCATCTCACACAAATGTCAGCGCGAGGCCCTAATTGGACAACTCTTTCACTTTCAATCTGTAAAAAAACGTGACAAGAGAATTACATTTTCATTTTATTTTAGTTTCTTGGGGGAAAAATACAATAATATGTTTCCACTTCAACAGCACATGACTTAGGGTAGAACTGACCAGATAAATGCCAACTTTTAGTGAGGAAGTTTGGAATTAAAGCTGCTCTATGTAACTTTTTCTAGATACTGCTACCTGCTCGTCTCCATGGAGATGTTTTTGGTTTTCCTGGAATAACCAAATACAATTGCTTTTGGAGTTTTTTGTTTTTTTTCCTGCACAATGACCTTAAAGAGGGTGTATTTTACTTCTATGGGATATTAGCTGCTCACACATAAGACATTTAGATCACCATGTTACCTTTTATTGTTTTAAAAATGCTATATTTGCCAAAAACAGCATATTAACATGATTTATTTGTCATTTTTACCAGAGATCACAGAGAGATCACTAAAATACTCAAACATGCTTGGATGACATTTAAAAACCTTTTCAGGCCTGTTTTTGATGAGGGAACAACGTTAAAAACATGGCATTTTTGTATAATACCCCCTCCTTAAAAAACAGGCATTTTTACAGTGAGCAGGGTTGTTTCTCCACAGATCAGACGTATAACTCTGCCTGATTCACCTGATTGTTTCCCATGGAGAAAAATCATCTTAAGTGCATACTGTGGAAAATCCCAGGCAAGCCAATAACATCTCTATGGAGAAGATCCACCAGAAAAGTTACATAATGCACCTTTACGACTAACCATATCATAGTGTTTTAGCTTGTATTCCAATTCCGTTTGTATTTTTTCGTCTTATGACATTTCTATAATTTAGTAAAAATATTAGTATTTTCATCATCTAGTTTTTTTTATTATTTAATTGATTTACGTATCTATTTATTTAGTAATTATTTCAATTTTATAATGTTTGTCCATATAGTTTAGTGTTTCCATCTCTTCCTGATCCTAACACATCCTCAGCAGGACTAATGATCAAATACAAGTTTTGTGGGATTTTTAGTGAAGCCCTTAAAAAGCTTACACGCTAACATCTTCTTCTTCCTACTTCTTTTGAACTACTTTCCTCTCTACTCCCCCCTAGTGGCCACCAGCTGATGTCTAAAAGTTACAAATAGCAGCTTTAAAGTGCTTCCAGTGGCCTAGTATATGTTCCGCGTTTGAACAAGATGAAAGAACGTTTTATTGGGCTTGAACACACTGAGAGTTAATTGGTCGGTCGGCGTATGTGGGTGGGTTACAGCAGCGTGTTGGAGTGATCAAAGCCGTCCAGGTGATGTAGATATCTATTGGTATCCATGGAGATGCCCTTTGACCTAAGCTACTGCTATTATGAACTATATACTATATATAAATGTATACACTATACACTTATAAGGAGCTGAGGAGAACGTGTGCAGTCCATCTGTGGTGAAGAAACTTTATTAAGTGCAAATTATGAATCTTGATTTTTGTCGTTTAGTAGGTTTACAATTCATTACTCTAAAATATCCACCAATAAGGAAGAAAAGGCAGACGTGTGAGATGTATTGTGCTATTCAAATCAAGTTATAATGCAGACACTAGCTAATTTTTTTTACTGTCTTAGAAATGAGAAACACAGAACTAGTTCATTTTAAACCGTCTGCTGTGGTCCAGAGTTATTCCTCACTCACCTTATGCATTCTGAACATCTTAATTACTCATCGCAGTGAGTTTATAAGCACTTTTCATAACTCTCAGAGACCAGTGCAGCTTTGCCATGATGGTAAAGCTAACAGCAACTAGCATGCTAACATGCACTTCCTAATTATCAGGAAAAAATGCTTCCTAATTAGATGCACACAGCACGCAGCAGACATATGTTGATCTGAAGAGCTGCTTATACCATTGAGCTATACTGGGGAGGGACAAACATTGCTCAAATATCCATCCATTTTCTTCCGCTTATCCGGGGGGGCCAGACTTCTCTCACCTCAGGACACATCCTCAGACACCTCCTCCGGTGGGACCCCAAAGTGTTCCCAGACCAGCCTAGAAACATAGGCCCTTTAGAGTGTCCTGGGTCTTCCCCGGGGCCTCCTTCTGGTGGGACATGCTGGAACACCTCCCTAGGGGAGGCATCCAGGAGGCATCCTCAACAGATGTGGAGGAGCAGCGGCTCTACTCCGAGCTCTCCCGTGTGACTGAGCTCCTCACCCTATCTCTAAGGGAGCACCCAGCCCACCCAGTGGAGGAAAACCCATTTCGGCCGCTTGTATCCAAAGTTCATGACCATTGCTCAAATATATGGACAACTATTTGGCTTTTCTTTGTTCTTTTTGTACATTCTGTACATGACGCAAAATCTTTTCCCATAAATATTAATTAGGTTATCTGTTCAGATATATATATATTGGTTCGCAATAGTTTTATCTGACTTAAAATAAAATACATTCTTAAAATAAAGCCAAAAAACTGTGCAGAAGCTAAGAAGTACTAATTGGGTGCAGGGTCAGCAATGACTGCAACAAACAGCTCCTAAAAGATAAATATGTCTATGCAGGTATGCTAATGTAATGCTAACTAGCCCTGCAAATGATAGCACAGAGCCAAAAGTGTTCTAATTATAGTGTACTTATTAAAACACATTTCAGAAGACTGTCCTCTCACAGTTCTGGCAACTCATCGGTCCACAATCTGTTAACATTAGTCTTTAGTACTATGTTGGCATGGTTGGAACCAGGGTGGAGATAGATAGTTATATAAATACTTCCACAGTACTACGGCTACCTCCACACACTCACGGTGTCCTGTCCCTCCGGCCAATCCATGCCCTCCTCCAGTTTACATCTCAGGCATCCAAAGGTCAGAGGTTAAGAGCGTAGCGTAGCATTAGCGCCTGTATGATAATCTCCTCTGCGCGTTACAATTGAACAGGATTAGCCGTCTGCCCCACATCTGGTATCGTCTGCGGGATATCACTGGGGTATAGGGATTCGGATCTATCCCTACGCAGCCAAGTGTGAGAACCGCTGCACATCAAAGCGTTCGTCAGAGTTAGCTTTCGCCTGATTTGGGTGTAATTGCTGTTTACTTTGTCACATTATACAGTAGAGAGGCCTTATTAAGACTGAAGAGGGGAGCTAGCTGGGAGGAAATTTATCTATCTAGAGTTATATCAAGGATGGCTCTTTGTAGTGTGCTCTTTAAAATGAGTGAATTTTGTAACGTCAGGAGTTATGGAGCGTTGACTTTGACTCATCAAGTTAATAAAGTGGAAAGTTTCAATATATAGCTTTATAAATCAAGTTAATGATTGGACGTCTTGGCAATTTCCACAGTATGTGTTCAGAACAGCTCACGGAAAGCAAACGCGGTTTAGAATAACATTTGTGTTTTTCCATGACATTCCATGTCCCCAGAGTCAGACTTGTTCCCGGTGCATGTTGCACTCCGCCAGGGCTGCCCTTTGTCACCGGTTCTGTTCATTATATTTATGGACAGAATTTCTAGGCGCAGTCAGGGGCTGGAGGGGTCTGGTTCGGGAACCACAGGATCTCATCTCTGCTGTTTGCAGATGATGTTGTCCTGATGGCTTCCTCGAGCCAGGACCTGCAGCAGGCACTGGGGCGGTTTGCAGCCGAGTGTGAAGCGGCTGGGATGAGAATCAGCTCTTCCAAATCTGAGGCCATGGTTCTCGACCGGAAAAAGGTGGTTTGCCCTCTCCGGGTGGGTGGTGAGCCTTTGCCTCAAGTGGAGGAGTTCAAGTATCTCGGGGTCTTGTTCACGAGTGAGGGACGGATGGAACGCGAGATTGACAGGCGGATCGGTGCAGCGTCTGCAGTGATGCGGTCACTGTATCGGTCCGTTGTGGTGAATAAGGAGCTGAGTCGAAAGGCAAAGCTCTCGATTTACCAGTCAATCTACGTTCCTACTGTCACCTATGGTCAGGAGCTCTGGGTCATGACCGAAAGGACAAGATCGCGGATACAAGCGGCCGAAATGGGTTTCCTCCGCAAAGTGGTTGGGCGCTCCCTTAGAGATAGGGTGAGGAGCTCAGTCACACGGAAGGAGCTCGGAGTAGAGCCGCTGCTCCTACACGTTGAGAGGAACCAGCTGAGGTGGCTCGGCTCGGGCATCTGCTCAGGATGCCTCCTGGCCGCCTCCCTAGGGTGGCCTGGGAACGCCTTAGGGTCCCACTGGAGGAGCTGGAGGAAGTGTCTGGGGTGAGGAAAGTCTGGGAGTCCCTGCTTAGACTCCTGCCCCCGTGACCTGGCCCCGGATAAGCGGAAGAAAATGGATGGATGGATTTGTGTGAAACAACTGTCCGTGACCATTTCGCATACTGTTTCTCAGTCAACGCCAGAGTAAGAGAAGGGACTAGGTGGGCGGAGCTAACAGATCAGTCTTAAACATCTTCTTGGTATAAGTTCTCTAAAGGTCCTATATTACGCAAAATTGACTCATGTGAGCTGATAGTCACGTTTGAACACTGTTAGTCACGTTTGAACGCTGTTACCTCCTCTCCTCGAAATTCATTCATTCACATATTTGAGTATTCCTGTTTCACTGGGCTATCTACGCCAACTCCAAAGGTAAATGCTCTGTTCCACCTTGTGATGTCATTAGTTGGTACTTTTGAACTACTTTACTCTACAATGCACTACAATATTCTACAGTTGTTACTTTTTTTTTATTTTTTTTTGTATTAGATTGCCAAAGAAAGTCCACTGTATCTCCTGAAACAAAACGAAACTCTAGGCATCTTTTTAATGAGGACACATTCTGATATATAACATAGATCAGAAATTAGGTGTAATATATCTGCCAATAACTTTTCATTCTGTAAAAAAATAAAATGAAAATAAAATCTCCATTAACATTTCATTGCACATTAACTTTTAAGAATGACTGACACGACCCGATGGTATTTAAAGCTGGATGCTGCGGCCGTGCGTGAATGGGCGCGGTGTAGGCTCCTGTGGGCTAACTTTGGAGCAGTTCTGTGCATAGCAATGTTAAAGTCTGAATACATGAATGAATGAGAAGTCCCATTTACATATGTGCTCCTTTTATCTCCACTCCAGAGGTTTTTTTGATAGAAAATATTTACGGCGCTCAAAGCTGAAACATGCTAATTTTACACGGGGATGTTTTTTCGGAGAAATAACTGTCTCTACACTTTTGGCTCTGTGCATATTCTGTAAGTAAGCTTTGTGACAGTGCACGTGGATGTCCGTCATGGTGAGCCAATTTACCGCGCTCATTATAGTTCAAAGCTAGTGCCGCTGTGTGTGGATTCGTCAAGCGCCATATATATGTTTGTCGTATCTCATGCATACTCTTGCTGTTGTGGAAGACATTTTCTTCTTATTTATTTAATTTTTTTAATTTGTGAAAACTTTTTTTTTGATCTTCAATAGCTTACGTATATATATTTTTTTTTAAAATTGCCTTTTGTCAGTCCAAACACAAGATTCCTGGGTCAAGATCTGGAGAGAGTTCCATGTTCACAAAAACAAAACAAAAAACACATTTGTTAGAATTTTTGGTGTGTCTTTACATTTTTTAAATCATTAATTTAATAATTGTATCTATTTTATTATTTTTATTATTATTGTTTATTTATTTTTATTTTATTTTTTTTTATTTTGGGCAGCGGGGCATTGGTTGATTTCAGATTGATTTCAAATTGATTTATGTTGCCAGATTCACAGATGAACACACGTCATTATTATAAAGTGCCAAAAGACAAGAGAGGAACAAGTTAGAGTCACAGCTTAACCCACAATTCCAGGTCATTTTGGAGAAATTGCCTTTGTTCTGACCTCTCCAAATTAAAATGATAAATATTACTGAACCCTCAGTAGTAAAGACACAAGTTTTGGGTCTTTGTAAAGGTAACACTCTATAGTTTTACCCACAGGTGTCAGAATCACTGTAAGTTTGCCTGGTAAGCATGTATACACTTTGGAACACAAATATAAAATGATTTTTCTCATCCTCGCCTAAATGTTTTTTGTTAACGTGAAGGTTTAGAAAGCTAAGCTGAGGACAAAAATACACTACATTTCAACAGAAAAAAAATTGTTGACCTCTCACATTTCAAATTTGAGGTCAATATCTAAAAAAAATGAGATTTTTACACACTTATTATTAGTAAATCCAGACGTTTTATGGAGGGACTTTTGATGTTTCCAAGTTTATCCAAACCTCTCCAAACCTATCCGACCTCTTCTTTTAATAGTTTAGCTTATAGCTTATTTGGTTTTGTTGTTTTACTGTTTACGTCTTAGAATAAATGTAATTGCTTTCACCTTTAACCCACTGTTACAAACACACTTCGTTTTCAGTAGCTGCTTTTCCATTCCAGTTTTCCCTCGAAAAACTCAGTGTTGAATATATAATGTATAAGGCCGTGTATGGAAATGCATGGGGCCCTGAGTGCATTGTATTAGGCCAGTGTGTGAAACGAGATTGCTAATCCTATCAATTTTTCATTATGCTTGACCCCATTTGTGGAAGAACAGTTGTATATGTGAATACATAACCCTCTTAGCTTAATTAAAATAGCAACATTTTTTGTAGGTTGAGGGGGGAAAAAAAGATGGACTATATTATGTAAAATGATCAAATTTGGAGAGTTTAGCTCATAACTTTGTGCACAAATTTCATGATGCAAATAAATAATAGTGCTGTTATAGTGTTTTTTGAAAATGCCTGTTCCCTATTGGTGGATGTCAGTAAATTGTAATGAGCTCCTTTGTGTTTTTTTAAGTTAATACATTTTCACAAGTGCTAAAAAAAACATCTCTAAATAACTTAGCATTTTTGCCACTAGCTGTGAGTAAAAATTTGATTGAAACTAAAGTTCTAGAGGCATTTTTGACACACAAGTTTGTTTCATGACGACTCAGTTGGTCGAGTGTTTGTCCACTGATCCTAAGGTCGGTGGTTCGAATCCCGCTCTCGACATAAACATCGGTTGAGCGGTCAGATCCACTGATCCTCATGTTGGCGGAGCGATTCCAGCTCCCACAGATGAATGCTGCCGTTGTGTCCTTGGGCAAGACACTCAACTCACCTTTGTCCCAGGGTCTGAGTACACCGTTATATGAATGTGCATGTAAACGGGTGAGTGGTTCCTTGATGTAAAGCGATTTGAGTGCCTTGAAGGGGGAAAAGCGCTGTGTAAAAATGTGACCATTTACCATTTGACCTTTTACAGTGACTGAAAATTTCCAAAAATTATGCTGTCCAAAGCTGTTTGAAAGGCTTCGCTAAAGATACTGCCTTTGCGTTTTATAAAATGAGAGCCATAAAGTAACAACTAGAAATGAGAACCATACAGAAACAGCTCTGTAGGACGATCCCAGGCAGTTGTTCCTCTGTCATGGTGCAACATTTAGTGAGAGAAAGGACTATGTTGGTGGAGCTAACAGTTAGAAGTGAATCACGTTCCTCACTCATGGTTCAAAAGGGCCTTTAAAGAGGATCGATTATACAAAAACTGACTTTTTAGAGCTTTTAACAGTGTTACAATCGTTATCCATTCTCACTTACCCTCTCAAAGTTGTATTTAGAGTGATTCATTCACGCTTGAGTCATTTTTATTCTTCAAGACGTCATTGCTCCGATCTAACCTCCATTTGAACTCACTTTGCTCTCCAGTTTTATTTTCTTCATCAGTGATAAGAGTAGAATTCGGGGGTGTAATTTCATTAAGTTGTTTTAGATCAATATTGTGATTTAAATGTCTAAATTCTAACATAATGATCCACAGGTGTCTTAGATTATAGCTGCAATATATAGCAGACACAGGCATAAGTCGTATTTAAGTAGTTTCAACCAGATTTAGATTTGGTTGGTGCGGAAATCTTCTGACACTCTTTAAAATATATTCGCTGGGTTAAATTAGACTGAGATGGATTTTTTTTTTCTTACTAAAGTAGGACCAATTACATCTAGCTCACTAATTTTTCATTTTGATTCAGATCTGATTGGTTTTATTTTGGTGGATTTCACAGGTGCAGAGGCGGCGTTGGTGAGGTGATTTCTCTGGGCCAATCAGATCGCGCTGGTCTCCGCGGGAACCTCATCTCTGCCAAATGTGTGGAATTGAAATTACTATGTGCAGCAAGGCAATTTTCAGGCACATGGGTGGGCCTTTCCAGTGAACATGCTTGAGAATAGGAGTGTGCTTAGTATCAGGGTGAAGCTAAGAGATGGCCATTTTGGACCTCTTGATTCATCATTTCTATAATAATGGGAATGGGTGAAAGGGGTGATGGTTTTAGTGCGGGTTTTAGATGGTTGTTGATGTTGTTTATAGAGACAAGCAGCAGATAATCTACACTGAAATAAGAAGTTACAGAATCTATCTTTCTGCAAATAGTGGATACTTTAGAAGACTGCAAGGTATCTGTTTCGTTGTAGGGAAGGTTTCAGCAGTGGTCATGAGGACACATTTTGCAATCGCGGCGTTTTGGCTCCGATCCAGAAGACATTTTCAGTTTTATCGTAACGGGCTCAGGGCACTAGGGTTTATTCACCTGAGCTACCAGCGTCACTCAGGTCCGATTACTTTGCATGGGGCTGATAATCTTGACAGCAAAACAGTTCTATACGGACTACGAAGCTGTTTTAAACCCTTAAACAACTGGTACATCGCTGACTTGGTGCACATGAACTTTTAGCATTTTACACTAATCGACCTACTTTCTCATAGTTTAACTGCGTTTTCTCAAAGTTTATCTGCGTTTCCCAAATTCCCTATTGAAATGCACCACAAAGAACTTTCGGTTGAGTCGCATTTATGCCAAAAGTGGGTGTGGAGGAGTAAGGTCAATACTAATCTGAGTGAAATAAGTCCAGCCCCAAAGGGAGTTTCACTCTAAAAGTCCTCCCTTTGGGGATGGACTTAGTTCACTCAGATTAGAATAAATCCTAGTGCCTCAAACCAGTACACTGAATCACTCCTGGATGAATGAGGGATTACGTTATCTCTTTATCTGTTTGACTGTCTGCCTGATGGACCAAGTCAACAATTTCTGCAACAGTGTGAGACGACACAATGTTGAGACAATATTTACACCAATGGGTATTCATGGGTTCCTGTTACATACAACATTTTGAGGACTTATTTCTCATATGAAGTATATAATATGTTGTTTTAAATCGTTAATCGCTTGGCAATGACCCTAATTTTTTTCATCATTCTGAAACACACTCATATCTTTAAACTGCCATTTGCGAAGTTGAAGGCTTTTCTTCGTGTTGGATTTGAGTCATTAAGCATCTCAGATAAGACGCCGTTTTACTGTCAAGGAAGTAAGTTATCATTGTGAAGTCAGTGTCAGTATTTAAATATGTTTAAAATAACATGCAGACATGCTTTTCAGAGGTACAGGGCACATTTTGACATATTTGATTTATCTGTGCAATGGTTTTGGCGTATATTCTGTTTGCTATTATATCTTGGACTGGAGTGTGATCTCGATGGGGGTGAAAATCACATGTCATTTCAAGACTTGTAAAAAGCAACTCATTTAAACCCATTAGTGTTAGAACTGTTTCTATTTTTAGCTTCGGGAAAAGTCATCCGTGGTTTGGTTCATCCATACTAGCGCGAGCAAAGCTAACCCAGTGGAGCGGCGTGTGCTAAATTAGCTTTGACTTCGCTCTATGGGAGTGGAAGCCATGCGGTGCTAGATAACAACCACTGCATCTCGCAAGCTAGCTCCAGTTTCACAATTTTCAAAGATTTTTATTTTATTTATTTATTTTTTTTGTAATGCTTGATGTAACGCTTGATTTGACGCTCCAAATGTCATGTTAGTATACCTCACAAGCCAGTTAGCCAGTAACGAAGCATTTTTTTAAACAAGACAAATTTGAACGAAAATCATAACTCATGCAAGAATGTGTTAAGTTGGGGTTAATATCTACACAGTTGATCTGCCGGTGGGATGCAACATAGAAAACCAAATGAAAAACTTCAAATGAAACGGCAAAACCCAAGCAGAGGGAATCTATCGTTAACAGTTATAGTTAATATCAAAGAAATGTGTGGTAGAAGACATGTAAACTTGAATAGAGACACCAAGCTGAAAGGACAAACACATCCAGCCCAAAAAGAGCGCAAAAACAAAATGTCCATCACTTTCAAAAAAAGGACAAAATTTAAGAAAATCAAAGAAGAAATTTCAAAATTTGCATATAGGGAAAGAAGGGTGGAAGTAATAGGTTTGGTTGCCATTTTGTCATGCATTCAGTTTGGCATCAAAAAAATAATACCTTCATCGTCCGTGCGGTCACTAGAATCACTATCATCTGAGTGTTTCTTTGTAAGGGGACCTATAAGGACCAAGAAGGAGAAAACCAAGCAAAACAGTGATCAAGAACAGACAAGACATTTTTCCTTTTGTTTTTCAGTAGAATTCAAAAGATGCTTCCCCAAAAGAAAAGAAAAATTTAAAACATGTCATAATCACCACAATTCAGAGCAAGAAAAGACTGGTAAAAAAAAATACTTGGAAAAATATTTGTGTGGAAAATTTCGGTCAGGGTCCCGACACTGGGGAGGTCAATTATACATATTAAATGTGCATGTTTTAGCAAGTGGGAATAATTGTTGGTGATAGCAGTTAAGAGCAAGCTGTAAGGGGGAAAAGCATTGTTGTAGATACAAAAAAGCATTGAACAGAAGCCAGTAAAGACGCTCAATGTGGAAGTGTTTTTTTTTAAAATAATTATTATTTATTTTTTTTGGAAATAAGTATACTGTCTTTTTTCTTTTTCTTTTTTTTTTTTTTATTTTTTTTTTATTAAACATAATTTGTATTTTTGGCATTTTTTATCATTTGTTTTTTTGTTTTTTTTTGTTTTTTTTCACATTTTTCCAAACTAAAATCATATCTTTTCCTATTACATTTACATCACACCAAAACTCTGTACTTCAATTAATTTTAATACATTTGAACTTGAAAACCAGCTTAGCCGCTTCACAGAGGGAGTCGTCATTGGCTTCTGTATCCCAACACATAAAAACACATGCTATCTTAACTTTTTTCATAGCATTTAAACATAGCATTATTAGCAAAAAATGAACATTGCCTGTAGACTATTCTGGCTAACTCACCAGGGGGAGTGTCTTTCCTATTCACAGCCTAAACAATGATTTACAGCACATCAAACATGCGTCGATACATATACACTTGGAACAACAGTATAGCATGCAGTTATATACAAGTCCAACACATTCAAAGCCCGCAATTACACATGTAGCATGTTTTATCTCTATTGTGGATAATTAGCTATTGATTTCAGCAGATATAACATGGTTTTAACAAACACCGAGCCATATATGCGTGAGTGTTGTCAAGCTACTGAATGCACGCTGCTACCAATCACAATTGTCACCGTTATCTGAAAGCTGTACTATGTAACTTTTCTGCTGGAGCGTCCGTTGCCTGCAAGTCTCCATGGAGATGTCACTGTTTTGTTTGGAATGTTCCACAGTATTGCATTAAACGTCTAGACAGGGAAGCCAAGTCGCCAGGCCGAGTTACAGGTCAGATCTGTTGTGTAAGTTTAATGTCATACTGTGGAACATCTTAAAGCAAGGCAATCTCCAGGGAAACAAGCAGGTAGCGGTAACCCATCAGATAGGGTACATAGTGTAACATGAGCGAAAAAAAGCTAGCTTCAAGTCACAAATGTACTAGTAATATAATTTTAAGTGTATAAACTGAACCACTGCTCTGACTGAAAGGATGATTTTCCAAACTATGTCACTTAGCAACATGGCATCTCAATCTTGAACTCATTGAGCTAATGCATGTAAAGAACTACTCTACTTCAGGTTCAAGCAGTCACTCAACGATTCCTCCAATATGGGATAGAAATAAAATACTACTTGAGCTAAACACTTGAGAACAGTTAAATTAAAGCTGCTGTACCTGGTTTTACTGTCTTAAAAATGCGACAAAACAAATGCAACATTTTCCAGATTATAAGTCGCACTTTTTTTCTTAGATTGGCCTGGGGTGCGGCTTATACTCAGATGTGATTTGTATGTGAAATATATGTTTTTTTTTCTTCTTTATTATGCATATTTTGGCTGGTGCGACTTATACTCCGGAAAAATATGGTTTGCAGTCGTCCAAATGTATTCCTCAATGCATTTCTAACATTCTAATTATTCACCATGATGAGTTTATAAGCGCTGTTCACTTCAGTTTTCAAAGGCCAAAGGTGAGTTATCCTGTCACCGTAATGCTGACAACAACTAGTATGCTGACCACATACTTCCTGATTCTCTGACAATAAGAAACACTTTATAAACTGACCTCAAAAGCAGCTTATACAGAATATCTGTAAAATGTGAAAAAAGAAGAGAAAAAAAAAAAAGAAAAAAGGTTTATAGTGGTCTAAAGTTATTCCTCAATACATTTCTAGCATCTTAATTATTCACCAGGATGAGTTTATAAGCGCTGTCACTTCAACTTTCAGAGGCCAAAGGTGAGTTATGCTGTAATAATAACAATAACAACTAGTATGCTAACCACATACTTCCTGGTTGCATAAGAAACACTTTATAAATTTACTTCAAAAGCTTCTTATACAAAATATCTGTACAGGGGCAAGTTACATTTTCTCAAATGCATAGAAAAATTGGGCACAGAGCCTTTAATTCAACCTTGCAATAGTTACTCAGTTTTCTCTTAAAATTCAAATGGCAGTAGTGTAGTGACACTTATGTATCTATTGTCAGTAGACACAATTCGCAACAAGTGTTTGAGTCACTCTAAAAACATAAATGAGAAAAATGGAAAAAACAAGACTGCATTTTTTTGCACTTTTATTCCTTCAGTCTCTCAATACTTCAGAGTGGTTCAATGGCGTCTGGCAACAAGTGTTTTAATCTTCGTAAATTGCAAAACTTCAATGAATTTTCAATGACACACATTTAAATTCCATTTCTAAATAGACGGAGGACTTTCTTTCACAAGATTTCTGAAAAAGGCTGCATTTTTAAAATTTTCATATGCAAACAGCTATCTGGCAGTTAGCCTCTTCCGTTTTCAAAAAGCTAAATACTCGACCCAGAGTTTCATTAGCTGACATCCTGTTACAAGTATGTCTGGGATATGAAAGACTGAACACAAGATTCAACAAGATATAACCGTGAGTCATTCAGGAATTTTTCTAAAAACTATGTATTTCAGGGACTTTTAGCTGGAAAAAAAAATGAAAAAAAGATAAAGAAATGCAATATGTTTTCCAGAGAGGATTTGAGACTTATTTACTTTAGTATCTGGGGAAACAAAATAGTACTTTCTATCAAACTAGAAATTTGATCAAAACTTGTCAAAATATTGTCACTGTACAGTTAGAAGATACAAATTTTTGAGAGTTTTTCTGCCAGGCTAATGCTAACAACAACTAGCATGCTAATAGCGCACTTCCTGAATCACAGAGGATAAAGCTCTTAACTCTTAAGCTCTTAGAACTCTCGATAAACTACGACAAAGTAGGCATAAAAGCATTTCGCAACTTTCAAAGGCTGAGCAGAGTTTTGGCATTAAGGTAATGCTAATGACAACTAGCATGCTAACAGTGCACTTCCTGGTCCCCAGAGGTTAGATCACTTTATTATTAAAATCAGATAGCCTGTTGTATTTTGAGTTGAGCTCTCACTAGAGTACTAAGACAAAGAACATTTCGTAAGCGCATTTCACAACTTTCTAAGGTCGGAGCGTGCTAGTTGTTGTTAGTTAATGCTAATAGCAACTAGCATTCTAACTGCACACTTAATGGGTAAAACGCTTTCATAATTTGGATCAAACAGTGTGTACTGTATTTTGAATTGAGCTCTCTCGAAAGTGTGAGAAAGACTTCTAGTACGCGGTGACATTTTAATGAAACGCTTTGCTATTCTTAGGTTTATCACGATGACTAACCTCTCCATGTTCTTTCTCGTCTGATTGCCCGCTTGGTTCATTCTGATTTTTCCTTTTCGGCATACAGCACACAGCATATCATTCAGTTCAAGAGAGGTCCCTGGGCGTTCTTTTGTGAATTTGACAGGCTATTTTATAAGCCTTAGCTGACTCGGGCCTTTTGAGCGCTTACTCAGCATCGAGACGCGAGGATCTCCGGAGCGGAAATGGGGGAAACGTGGTGGGAAGCGTCTGGGGAGGTGTTACCTGTTTATTGTGAACGCTCGACAAAGATATCACTGTCAACACCGCACACAAAGAGATGTATGGGTTTAGCGTAGCATATGTTAGCTTGGAAGAGAAGTGGGTATAAGCTAATGCGTTTACATGCGCTGACAGGTTCAAATCAATCCAGGTGAAGTGTAAATGTATTCAGTGTCCACTTTCTCACTAGAAATGGATGGATATACAGCAGCAGAACCATCAGCCACATCAGAATCTCTATACTGTCATTTTCATGATATCGCCCCCAGTTAAAATCATCTTATTGCAGCGCTATATTGATTATTTGCAGTGACCATCACGCTGGGGGTGTTCTGCATGGATGTCTATGGCGGAATGTTCAGCAGCTTCCGTGGTGACGCAATGCGCACTTTAACAAACACCAAAAAAAGTGTTAAGATAGTCCGAAAAGTCAGGAAACAGATGCAAAATGGATCATCTGTCACTCAAATCAGCTACTCAAAACCTGCAACCAACCAATGACCTGCAAGTACTATAAATGCACTCTCTCTCCCCTCCGTCATCCTAGGCTCAGTTGGTAGACAGTTTGTCCCAGAAGTTAAAGTGAAACTAAACACTATCCACTTTCGTTGCTACATAAAGTCCCAAATAACTCAAATCTGCAGCTCACTGGTCAAAAAATCCAAATCTGTGCCGCCTTCATTGACCGATGTGATTTCACGTAAAACTGTTTCTGATTATACTTTGTTTCTGAAATAGATGGATATACAGCAGCAGAACGATCATCCACCTCAGAATTTCTCTACTGTCATCTTCATAATATCGCTGACATCACGCTGGGGGCGTTCTGCATGTGTGTCTATGCTGGAATGTTCAGCGGTTTCCATGGTGACGCAATGTACACGTTAACGAAGATAGTCTGAAAACTCACCAAAAAATACAAAATGGATCCACCATCACTCGAAGTCAGCTACTCAAAACCTGCAACCAATCAGTGACCTGCAAGTACTATAAATGCACTCTCCCTCCCCTCCGTCATCCTGGCCTGAGCGACAATAGTTCAGTTGGTAGACAGTTTGTCCCAGATCCAAAGAAAAAAGTTTCAACAAAGTAAAGTGGAACTAAACGCTATCCACTTTTGTTGCTACATAAAGTCCCAAATAGCTCAAATCTGCAGCTCACTGGTCAGAAAAACCCTAAATCCAAGTGCCGCCTTCAGTGACCGATGCAATTTCCATCACGAAATACTGTGTTTCTGATTACAAAACACCTGGCTGGAGGAGTTTGAAGTGTTGATACCTATTAGACCAATCACACTGTTCCTATACCTCCGCTCTCACTCTCTTCTTTAGCCCACAGGCACAGCTCGGTTTAGCAGATCTATTTGAAATGTGCTTGTGGATGGAGTTTAGGTGTTTAATCCCACTTGAAGCTGAGAATGAGTCACTCTGTTCAAAAACACAAAGTTATAACACGTATTTTTCTTTCCAATAATTAGGGCTGCGCGGTTAATTGCGATCTCATATAAATTTGAGCTGTCACATTTATCAACTCGCCAAGGTTCCCGTTATTTAATTAACAAAAAGTTATCCGAAAACAACCGAATTTCCACAGTTTTGGGGGGGATTTTTTTAAAGGTCCTATAGAGTATTACACATTGACTTTTGTGACCGCAGACACACTGGAGGCAAGGTCGGTTAAGTGTCTTGCCCGAGGACACAATGACAGCATTCGTCCGTGGGAGCTGGACTCGCACCGCCAACCTGTGGATCAGTAGAGTCTGACCGCTCAACCAATGACGTTTCTGGCGATAACGTGGGATTCAAACCAGCACCCTTCAGATCACTGGACAAACACTCGACCAACTGAGCTACCGTCGCCCCAATAGATCAGAAAATACCGTAATATCGCCCCTTTAAATCACAGACCCAATCAAAAACACCTGTCAGATTACCAAAAAACATGCGTCCCTGCACATACTGTTTACTGACTCGGTTTACAGCATTACAAAGCAACACTTTACCAAACGCTATCATTATATGTATGCTCGACAAGACAAATACGCCCACCATGTTGCCTTTGAGCCTGGTCAGAGCCATCAAAAGCAGTGACAGCTTTTGATTGGCTGCTCCGCTGACGGCCCGTGTTATTACTGCGGCGTGTTGTTTGACTGTGGGTTAGTCGGGATCACAACTGACATGACAGGACCCTGACAGGTGCGATGGTGCTACAAAAAAAAAGAAAAACTGTGCCTGATTTGAACAGACTATAAAAAAAAAAAAAAAAAAAAAAAAAAAAAATCATAGAGACATCAGACGTCAGGAGAAAACCGGTCGGTGACAAGCGAGCGGCCGCCGTGACCTTTGACCCTCACCTGTCAGGAGGAGCATATGTGCGATTGGGCCCAGCTGCTGTGATCCGAGCACTGATTAGAACTTCAACAAAATCCTACCTGCTCTGGCTTTGTGTTCAACAACTCATATCGTTTCGGAGCTGAATACAAAAAGTACATGTATCTCCGACTGAATTTGAATAAAATTGTTCAAAAAAAAATATATTGGTAACACTTTATATAATAACTATAGCCTATTTAGCCTTAATAAAGCATGAACAAACACTTAATTAATAATGAACAAACACTGAATTAATAATGAAGAAACTCTTAATCAATAATGAAGAAACACTTAATTAATGATTCATGCTTAATAACTACTTAATTACAACTTTAATTAACACTGAATAAGCAATTAATTGGCCTGTGTTGTGTACAGTTACTCATACTTATTTCACACTTAGTTACTCCTTAAATAAGCATTTACAAATGGTTAGTTAAGTATTAACTCAAACACTTGTTAATGAAGTGTTAATTAAGGCCGTAATTAAATAGTTATTAAGCATGACTCATTGTTAATTAAGTGTTTGTTCATTATTAATTAAGTGTCTGTTCATGCTTTATTAAGGCTAAAGAGGCTATAGTTATTATAAAGTGTTACCTATATATATATAAATAACTTCTGCAACATAACTAACACCAGCCATCGGTTTCAATTCATTTTTCTACATCAGATTTAAAGCTGCCTGATGCTCTCGTTTTGCCTAGAATGTTCCACAGTGTTTCATCAAATACATCCATCTCCATGGAGACAAGCAGGCGATGTCATCAGGTAAAGTTACGGTTGAGGTCCGTGGAGAGGCGACCCCGCTCACAGTACGAAGGCCAGGGATTTTTGAGCAATAAAAACACATGTAATTGAATAAATGCATAAAAAACACAGCTCCCCGTTCAACAGTATGTGGGAAAAATGGGTCTAGAGCTGTAAAAAATATGATATTCTCACCCATGTTCATTAATATTTAGTTGATCTGCTTATGCTATTTGTGGCCGAAACTTGCTTACACATTTTGAGTAGAATTTCAGACAAATTCACGCATTAAATTTGCAGACAACCAGCCCAGGGCACACACCGAAAACACTGAGCACATGTTTTTTCCCAGACTGAGTGAAGTGAGCCGTGAACAGGAGGAGCTCTTCCTCTCACTGAGGGCGGCCATTTTGTTCTGTCTGCAAAACAAAATCATAAGTTTCGTCTTTCGCTCATTAAAAAGTCCATATTATGCTATTTTCTGTTATCTGTTATAATGTTTCCTCATCACAAACTTACCAGAGTTGTGTTTTGTTTCATCCACACGTTTAACACACAAACCCAGCATAACTTGACTGAGTTCTTCCCGAAAACTGAAAATACTCTGTTCCACCTTGTGATGTCATCAAGTGGTAATACAAAAAGTGCTCCACTGTGTTTTTAAACTTCTTACACCTTCACTACACTCTCCAAACTCCATACTTCTTCACTAGAATCATTTGGATTATTTCAGCCCTGGAATTGCCCATTTCTACTGAACTAAAGGTTAAAATGTAGCTGTTAAAAACTACCACTTCATGACATCACAAGGTGGAACAGAGCATTTTGACCTTTGGAAATGTAGATAGACTAATAATAAAGAGTTACTTAAACATGTGAAGGAAGCAAAACACAACTCCAGGTCTGTTTTTGAGGAGGTAACAAAATGATAACATGGCTCAAAGCTCACAAAAGTCCAGATTGCGTAATATAGGACCTAAAAGAGTCCTGTGTGTGACGCTAACCGAAGGCACTGCTCTGTCAGAAGCTCGATTGGACTTTAATCTGAGCTCTGTTTTAACACATCGTACCAAAAAGAGCTGATTTAGCTCAACCAGTAAGATGATTTCTGCTATCAAACAAGTCTCTCACACGTAAAATTAGTCACAAACTAGCTAGCATTAGCCAACAGTTCTTCAGTTAGCCACTCTCTGCATTTTTGTTGATAATCAAACCTTTAAACGTGACTATGAACGGTCGTATTGATCACAGGCTCATGAAAATGTGTTCTTTAAATCTGTTTTGTGTTTAAAAATGTGTGCATTGTGTCACCATGGTAACTGCTGAACATTTCACCATGTACAACACCCCCAAAATATCAATATGCAAGCAGCAGGGCACTATATCATCCATCTGATGATTTTTTTTTTTGGTAATGTTTTATAGTCTACTTCATCCAACTAACAATGAATATGTAAGCAATTGTTTGGTGTTTGAACGTGAGAATGTGCACAGGTTAGCGTCGCTGTAGCTCCAGGTTAATACCGGGTAAGCCTAAAGTCAATGGTCTCCTCACATACCCCTCACTCAGCAGGACCTCGGCTTCCACAGACCAGCCCCTCCCCTACCCCCTCCCCTAGCCCCTAGCCCCTCCCCTCGCCACTTTTCACTTCTCTGTCAGCATCGATCTGATTCTGATGAAGAGCTTTACAGAGCACTCTGTTACACAACTGTGTGTAACCGACAAACGCACATACACACACGCACACACACACGCACACGCACACACACACACACACACACACGCACACGCACACACACACACACACACACACACACACATTGGGTTTCCATGCTTCTTGGGGATGATACATTGACTTTTCATTTCCTGGAGTCTGATCCTAACCTTAAAGTGTGTATGGCATGTTATTATTAATATTTATTTCACTAAAACATAATTAACAGAATCATTTATATTTCATTTTTTTTAAATCATCTTTTTTATTAATTTTTCAGCAAAATTTGTAAAGTAAAATAAGTAAAAAAAGAAAATAATGATAATAAAATCAATATACAAAGTAAATACATAAATAAAACAACAGACAAATATAATAAAAATTAATAAGTAAAATAAATACAAATTTAATAAAAAATAATTTAAGTTCAAATTACATTTTTTCTAGAATCAGAATCAGAATCAGAAGAAGTTTTATTGCCATTGTCCGTGAGCAGAGCTCAGACTAGGAACTTACTTCGGTGATAAAGTGCGACATACAACAACACACACGCAAAAAAACACACTAAATAAATACAAATAAGGGCATGCAGGAGGTAGAAATATATACAATAGTAGAAATATATACAATAGTGGCATCAGAAACAACAACAACAGTGCAACATGGGTTATTAAAGTGACCAGTGTTATGAAGTGTCCAGTTTAGTGCAGGTTTAAGAAGTGTTCATGAGGGAAACAGCAGAGGGGAAGAAACTGTTCTTGTGACGAGAGGTTCTGGTCCTGATGGACCGTAGCCTCCTGCCAGAGGGAAGTGGCTGAAATAGTCCATGTCCAGGGTGAGAAGTGTCAGCTGCTATACGACCTGCTCGCCCCCGAGTCCTGGAGGCGTACAGGTCCTGGAGAGATGGAAGGCTGCAGCCAATCACCTTCTCAGCAGAGCGCACAATGCGCTGCAGTCTCTGTCTGTCCCTGGCAGTGGCCCCAGCGAACCACACAGTGATAGAGGAGGTGAGGATGGACTCAATGATGGCCGTGTAGAACTGCACCATCATCTGGACCGGCAGCTTGGCTTTCCTCAGCTGCCGCAGGAAGTACATCCTCTGCTGGGCTTTCTTGATGAGGGAGCTGATGGTCGGCTCCCACTTGAGGTCCTGGGTGATGCAGGTGCCATGTGTGACATGTATCATTATGTCATATAATAGGTTAATGTAAATTGGAGTTTTTTTTGGTTTTTTTTCCTTTTTAGTTTTAGTTTTTTGGTGAAGTTTATCATTTTACTTCCTGGTTGGACATGGGCAGTAAATATAACAAATAGAGTTAATTCTGCAAATGTTACTTAACAAACCTTGCTAACATTGCTAACAGGGGTCAAAACCTGTCTATACTGCAGAATATTTATGATTAAACTAACACTTTTATTTAGTTAAATGAAGGTTTAAATGATTTTGTGACATATGTAGAGGTATTCCATTATCCAGAACTCACAATTACTCCTGTATTTTTGTACTTTTCCTCTTTTACCTTTTTATTTTCACAAACTGCCACTTAACTGATGTAAAACTATGATAAATATTTACCACTGGTACTATCCCACCAAACCAAGTCAGAATTACAAAACCATCCTCTGGAACCAATCTAATAATAAAGTATTTAAATCATGGAGACCTGATTTTTGCCGGCATAAGTTAAACAGGCCACCATAATGTGAACGTGTTAGTCCCCACATTGTAATAAATACGCGCAGGTCTGCGTTAGGTAACTCCTTCATTATTAGATCACCAATGTGGTTTAAAGATCATATATCGATTAAAATAAGTTAAGGTTAGGCAAAGAGTGATTTTGGTCAAGGTTAGGCTCAGTCAGAAATGAATGGAAGTCAATGTAATGTACCTAAGCAGCAAGTACAGCCAACATACGTGTACATGTTTCTTAGAATGTTCCATAGTATACAATTAAAGGTATCAATCTCAAGACAAGCAGGCAATATCATCTGTTCAGTTACAGTACGGAGACCTGATTTTTGTCCCCATAAAGGTGGCAGCTCCCTATGTTGCAAATACAGATTTCAGTCCCCGCAGCGCGATAAATATCTGCACATACACACACCCGCCGGCTTCCTCTTTCCCAATGAGGTAATTATAGAGCGCGGAGTCCAGGCATCGATCGCATATTCAGCACGCCGCTTCTCCACACATACATATCGCATCATTCAAGGGGAGAGCGCGGGCTAAGAAACACAGCGGGCTTAATCAATCACCCTTCCGCATTAAAAGCAGGCTCTTCTAAACGGAGTGCACGGCTCAATGGCCCAAATAGGTAATATAGTGGTGACCTTGGAGGAAGTCCCCACAGGCTGTGAAAGCATAAATACAGAAGCCGACCCACCACGGAGGAGTCCCAACTGTCTGATGAGAGTATTAGGAGAGCAGAGGGAGCTAACGGTAGAGCTAGTGTTAGTGTAGAGAGAGTAGTGTTTAGGACACACAGGACACAGGAGGTTATATATGGAAGTAGTGCTTAGGGTAGAGCTAGTGTTAGTGTAGAGCAGGGGTGTCCAAACTTTTCTCATTAAGGGTCACATATAAAAACATGGATAAAGCTGAGGGCCGACTGAGGGCTATAGACTGGTCACCAGTGGAGTGAACACTTCAAATCTGTGTTATTATTACAAGTTAGACTGAACCACTAGACCTTTATTCATGCTGACTTCCTCAATGGGACACATTCAATATTTGATATGGGCTTGTTAAAGTAGATTTTCAGAAATATACAGTAAAAAGTACTGTTTAAGGTAATACGGGCAAATTCGGCTGGAGGCTTGTGGGCTAAGAAAAATTGGTCTGAGGGCCGCATTTGGCCCCCGAGCCACAGTTTGGGCATACCTGGTATAGAGGGAGTAGTGTTGAGGGTAGCGTGGGGTTCACAGGACACACGAGATTATATATGGAAAGTGACTAACTTCTATAACTATATAACTAACTATATATATATATATATATTTTTTTTTATTTATTTATTTATGTATTTTTTCATTTTGTTTGTGTTTATTACACTGAAAAATGTAGAAAAACATGCATCAATTCGACAATGATTTGGCCTGGAGAAGGGCCTCTTCCTGCAAAACTATATGAAAAAGATACATTCTGATGGCCAGGGCCGGTCCCAGCAGACTAAGCAGCTGCTTAGGGCCCCAAGGCCAGCAGAGGGCCCCCAAGAGCCCATACATTTATATTGAAAATAATATAATATATCAAGTTTTATTGGAAACAGGGCTTGTGTTTACAGCAGCCTAAATGTCTCTCTCAAATGACTACATTTGTTTTATATCTATAGTAGCAAAATATCTACTGCTGCTACATTTGTTTTTGAGTCGGGCAGAGGTGAGGGCAGCTATGTGTTTACACCGGAGCAAGGGCCCTTTATAATGTACATGTAGGCCCACTGTCACCACCTGGAACATCAAACATTAAAATCCCCCTGAAACTTGTCCTGAATTTCAAAAATCTTGACCCCACTTATATCTTTGTTAACTGTTCTTGTGACTGTGGTAATTGTAACATTTTGGATGTTTTGTTAAATGTGAATCACCAATCGCAGATGCCTCCTGGATAGTTGAGCCAGGAGGCATCTGCTGTCAGGGGCCCCAGAGACCAATCCAGCTTAGAGCCCCCTGAAAGCTCGAGCAGGCCCTGCTGATGGCTGCCTTTCATACTGTAGCTTTAAGGATTTGCTGATACCCAATATCAACAGATAACAGTGCAGACTGAAAAGCATTTATTTCCTCGAAGACAAAACTGATCCAAATGTGTTTTGTAGCTGTTAAACCTACAGAACAAGTCTGTATAAATAAAAATTCAAACAGTAATAGACTTTCTTGGCCAACTACGGTCAGTGAATAGTCTTATTACCTCAGTCTATGTGCCCGACCAGGATATCGGCTGAACCAATATTTGGAAGGCAGTATCCAATCCAGCAAATTTATACCAGTAAAACACAACTTTACATAGGCGTGGGTCGGTCCACAAACACTGAACACTGCCTGTGGAGGCTTTCAGAGACCAGCCAGAAGACGTTTTGAGCTCCGAGAGACTCAACTAAACGTGGTAGCTTGGGGAAGGTTATGTTTTGTCCATGGATTCATTTACAAATTCAGCGTAAAGTTTTCTACATGAAACGCCTGACCTGCTCGATTGTCACCATGGAAATTGATAACTTGAACGCCATAATGTGAATCCTTCCAGACAAAGCAATAACATCTTTATAGAGACGAGCAGATGGCGGACCGAACTGGAGAAAAGTTACAAAGTGCGCCTTTAAACGGAATGAAATCCTTCTGTCTATAGTAGTTCACCTCCCGCAGTACTCGGTCGACTACGGCCTGGAGTTCCCTGTCTGTCCTTCACAACAGCATCCTCCACGAACACTCCACCCACTCCACCCTGAGAGCTGTTTGTTCAATTTCAAGCTTTTTTTCCCACTGATCCGCAGCACATAATAATACACCAGAAAGGATCATATAAGGCCCATTTCTACACCGCACCGCCGAGTTCAATAACACCTCCATTTGTCCACATTATTACGGCAGAGCGTGTTAGCGTGGAGGGGCTAAAATGACTGTCGTGCAAATTGAAAAAATGTTGATTCATGTCAAAAACAGGATTATGTAATTACGGAGCGAGCATTGTTAGGTTGTTGGTCAAAGCTAATTTAAAAAAAAAGGTTGTTAAGGAGTTTTAAAATTGCTAATTTATTTTATTTTGACACACTTTTATGTTTCGTCGTCACCACTTTTATGTTCCTCTTGTCACCATGGAGATGTTCTGGGGCTTTGATTGGAATGTTCCACACTATAACATATAAAGTTTTCCCAGTGTATTTTTGGTGGATCGATTAAAATACAAAACCATTATAACATTTTCAAAAATATCAGTCTTGTCTCCTTTAACTCAGCTCATGTAACAAACCGCCCCTTTAATGTCCTCCTCCCATCTCTCCATCTCCCTCTTTCCTTCTCTACCTTCTCTCCCTCCCTTTAAACTAGTGCTTTGATTCCTCTGCCCTCCTTTGCCTCCTCTTCCTCACCCTGCTCTCTCACCCCTATCCCTCCTGTCTTCTTCCTTCTCTTCCTCATCCTCATCTCCCCATCCCTTGTCTTCTTCCTCCTCTATGTCTGCTTCTTTCTCTTTCATCTCTCTCCCTCCTCTCCCCCTATCACTCCTCTGTCTTCTTCCTTTTCTTCCTCCCTTTAAACAAATACTTTGATTCCTCTGCCTCCTCTCCCTCACCCTGCCCCCTCACCCCTCCTCTTTATGTTTTCTCTCATCTCACTTCCTTCCTTCCCTCCCTCCCTCCTCTTCCTCACCCTGTCCTCTCACCCGTATCCCTCCTCTATGTCTTCTTCATCTCTCTCCTCTTCCTCCCCTCCTCTATGTCTGCTTCCTTCTCTCCCTCGTGTCTCTCCCCTCCTCATCTCCCAGCTCTCCCTCCACTTTCTTCCTACTTTCTCACCTCCCCCTCTCTCCTTCTCTCTCTGCTTCATTGCCACCCCTCCTCTTGCTGATCTCCTCTCCCACGTCTTCTCTCCTTCCCCTTTTCTCCCTCCTCTCCCTCTGCTGACCAAACACAGAGCCCATGCAGTGTCAGTAAGTCAATGGCGGCGCGGACATGAGAGAGACGTGTGACCCAACTGCAAATCAGCTCCACACCCGCAGGGGCGCTCCATCAATCTCTCAGAGGACTTTTCTTCCTCCCTTCCTCCCGCTCTGATGTCTTTTCTTGAGAATGTGATGGGAAAACGTTTATATTGGGATCCGTGGGCACGTCGTCTTCAGCTGCGGGTTAAAGGTTTTGCTTTAGGTTTGACTTTAGATTGTACACGGTGATCTATTTGTATTTGAAAGTTTGCAAAAAACAAAATCAAATTGATTAATTTAAATGCATTAAATGGAATCAATGCGGTATCAAGAAATATATATCTTTTTATCCCTAATATATATATAAATGTGTGTTTTTTTTATTTTATTTTGTCTTATTATAGCCAATGGGAGCCTGATCCTGAAAAAAATTAGCATAAAAATCTGAAACTCAGGACCGTCAGGACATGCAAAAAATGATATTATGGCCCCGCCCCCAACCGTACAGGAAGTCGGCCATATTGGATCAAATCAAAGATCCTTGAACAAAAAGCCAATGACCTCTATCTGCAACAGTGTTACCATGGCAACATAAAAATATAGGGGTGGTTGCGATTTAATGGCGGTTGCAATGCAGGTGGTAGTGATGTGGGAACGAGAAGCACGATCTTAACAGTGCCACGTATCCCGCGATCGCAAACGGTGGCGAGGGCCTTTAACATCACATGCGGCTTTCATTTTATTTCAAATGTGCTTCTGAAATGTTATAAACTGCTAAGTTATTCAAACTTTTCACAGAATCCTGCATTTTAAATGTGCTTGATTAAATTCTTAATATTAGATTTACTTCCAGAACCAGAGCGGACTTTTGGTACTGTTGAGCTCTGTGACACCAACTGCGTCACTTTGGTACTATGTAAGTGCAACTATATTGTCAGCACACTTCTTTTTGGATAGTGTTTTGCTCATGGACACAACAGTATGAAAAGTATTTAGCGTAGATCGAACTGCAAACCATCAAGTTACAGCGAAACCTGCACTGCTGCATTTAAGTGCGTGTGATTTTTCTATATTACAAGTACTTCAGCTGACAGTGAGGTTGTTAATGAAACATCATTTGTAAATATATTTAAACAAGTTCCTCACTAGCTTTAGATGCTTTCATTCATCACATATCCAATTTTCCGTGAGCGATGGCACATTAACAGAATCAAAGCCTGAAAGTGAATGCAGCGGGTTCAAAAACATGCTCTGATCCACTTGATTCAACGGTTGACTCCAATTTGCTGAAGGATTTTGTGTTTTGCGTTTACTTCGTTTGGCCATTAAAACAAATTAATGTGAATAATTTCTGTGTGTAGTTCTATTAACCATGCATGAGGTGATTGCATTGGACTGGAGGAAATGTACGCAAATGCAAATGCAATTATTCAGCTAAAACAGCATAAAACAGCACACACACTTAACAACATCTGAAGCAAAGATGCAGTTTGCTGAACACCACTGCAGCAAAGTACCAATACGATCAAAATGACTAACTACAATCTACCCTTTGCAGTGGAAATACTTCATTCAAAACTGATCTAATATTGAAGTAGTGTTGATACAGTATACATTACAGATTCCGACATGATGATGATAAACTTTTTATTTAGACCAGGAGTGTCCAAACTATGGCCCAGGGGCGAAATGCAGCCCTCAGACCAGTTTTTATTGGCCCTCAGGCCTTCTGCTAAACCCGGCCCAATAGACCATAAGCAGTACTTTTAACAGCAAATTAAACTATTTCTACTACTATATCCTCAAACATCACATTGCATTATGATACAGACCTAAAATTAATGTGTTTCAAGCCTTATTAATATACAGTGGCTCTGTCAAAGCTGTGTTTAAAACATCGCACTATATTGATCACCGGTCTGTGGCCCTCTGCTTCGAGTATGTTTTGAGATGTGGCCCTCGATTAAAAAAAAGTTGGGGCATCTCTAATTTAGACAATCGAATGTGATTTGCATCATTAAAAGTCCCATATTACACTACTATCTGTTATAATGTTTTCTCATCACGAACATACCTGGAACTGTTCCACTTTGTGATGTCATGTGGTGATACAGGAAGTGCTCCACTTTGTTTTTAAACTCCATTCACCTACTATACTAGAATCGTTGGGATGATTTCAGCTCTAGAATTGTCAAATTCTCCTGAACCTAAGGCAAAAGGTCGCTGTTAACTTGAAAACTACCACTCCATGACATCACAATGTGGAACACAGCATTTTGAGCTTTGGAGATGTAGACAAACTATTGTATTTTCCGAAGTATGTCGCACCGGACTATAAGCCACAGCAGCCAAAAAATGCAAATGTGAGAATGAAACAAAACACAAGTCCAGGTATGTTTGTGATGAGGAAACAACATTATAAAGTGGGTCAAAAATAGTAGGATATAGACCCTTTAGGTAACTGCATACACATATTTCTGTCCCTACAGTGTGCTAAATACTCAGCCACAGTCCCTTACAGTGTTGTGACCTCCCCACACCCATCTCTGTGACACGGCCTGACCCTGCAGCCCCAGCCCATAACCGCAGTGACTAAGCAGCCTCTCCCAATGTGACAAGTGCTTTTGTCAACTCTCTCGCTCTCCGCCGCTCTAATGGGCTAGTGACCACTCCATTTACCCCCTCCCTCTCTCACTCTGCTCTCTCCCTTCCGCTCTCCTCCTATTCTTTCTCTCCTCTCCTCCCATCACCTTTCTACCCCTTTCTTCCCTCCGTCCCTCCATCCTCCCTCTCCCTACTGCCTCTCTTCCTCTCCGTCCCATCTCTCCTCTCTCACCTCTTGCCTCTTCTCTCTCTCCCTCTTATCTCTCATCACTCCTTCTTACCTCCCCGCTCCCTCTCTCCTCTCTCCTCCCCTCCCTCCATTTTTCCTCTCCTTATAGCCTCTCTTCCTCTCCCTCCCACCTCTCCTCTTTTGCTTCTTCTCCCTATATTTCCCCCTCTTCTCCATCCCCTCTCCTTCCTCCCTCCCTTCCGTCTTTCCTCTCTCTCTCTCTCCTGTCCTTCCTCTCTCTCTCCCCTCTCTCTCCCTCTCATCTCTCCCTCACTCCCTCTCTCTCCATCCTCTCCCTCCTCCCCTCTCCTCCCATCATCTGTCTCCCTTCACTCTCCCACTCCTTACAGCCTCTCTTCCTTTTCCTGGGAGGCCATCTCTCCTCTCCTGCCTCTTCTCCCTCTAACCCCCTTCCTTCTTCCCTCTCTCCCTCCTGTCGCTCCTCTCTCTTCTCTCCCTCTTCTCTTCTCTCCTTTCTCTCCCTCTCATCTCCCCTCACTCCCCTACTCTTCACCTTTCCTCTCCCTCAACCCTGCCTCTCCCTATAGCATATCTTCTCTTCTCTTTGCCCTCCACCCATTCCCCTCTTCCCCATTCCCATTCCTTCCTTGCCTCCCTCCTTTTTTTCCTCTTTCCCTCCTGTCATTCCTCTCTCTCTCCCCCTCCCTCCCTTCCTTCTCTTCTTTTCCTCCTCCCTCCTCTCCCTTCTCTGCCTTACTCTCCGTCTCTCCCTTCCTTCCCTCTCGTTCCATCTCCTCTCATCAGCTCTCTGCCTTCCCTCCTCTCTACCCCGCTCCCTCCTTCCATCCTTCCTTAGCTTCTCTTCCTCTCCCTCCCACTCTTTTTTCCAGACATTTGACTTGTTTCCTTCTAAATGCTCAGTTTAGACATATTTGCTGTAGAATACATAGAAAAGGAACCATCCTGAAATGAGTTATTGACCTAAGCTTTTCCCAGAAGATCGGTATCGACCATTTCCATATCAGTGCATCCCTAAAAATCTTCTTTATAATATCTGTGCAGAATA
Organism: Periophthalmus modestus; assembly: GCA_019594935.1. Classification (NCBI taxonomy): domain Eukaryota; kingdom Metazoa; phylum Chordata; class Actinopteri; order Gobiiformes; family Gobiidae; genus Periophthalmus; species Periophthalmus modestus. Next base: position 34,491 of record JAIEZT010000235.1, read on the forward strand.
TGCCACAGATTATATGTGTCAGTTAGCTTCATGTAAAATGCATTGTGCCCATCGGAGAGCGGGGTGTTTGAATAGAGCGCAGTGACGCAATATCCAAAGGGAGATCCGTACATTCAAAAAGACGTAGTTTCTACAATTTACATAAAAACAGCCAAAGATAGTGACTTCAATTATTTAGACCACTCAGACCTACATTACGCTTACAATGTGTTGCAAGCAATACTGGATCTTACATGTGCGGAGAAACATGCAACTCAGCATGAATCTTTTAGTACTTCAGGGAGATTTTTGATTATATAATTATGTTCACTTTTAACCATCCAGAGTGAAGAACTTTGAAGTTTGTTAAAATGTGTTAAATGGGCGATAGAAGCTCAGTTGGTAGAGCGTTTGTCCACTGATCTGAAGGTTGGCGGTTTGAATCCCGCTCTCGACCTAAACATCATTGGTTGAGCGGTCAGATCCACGGATTCTCAGGTTGGCGGTGTTATTCCAGTAGTGTCCTTGGGCAAGACACCTCGCCCTCGGGGTCTGCGTCCACTGGTGTATGAATTCGTTGCTATAAAGAGCTTTGAGAGCCTTGAAGGTGGAAAACCGCTATATAAATATGTGACCATTTACCAAAGTACATGTTGAATGGAGATGACAGTTTTTCATGTATTATTATTACTTGATTACTGAATTTTATATTAAGTTAATATTAAGCGTGTGGAAACAAGCTGAGAACAATATAAACGTTTTTTTTTTAAAGTTTAATTTAAATTTTTTTTTTTTTTTAGCCCTTGTTAACATTATGGGTGCTAGATTACTGCTGCATGTGACCAATCAGGAAGTCAAGATATAAACTGTTGTAAAATCTGAAATGAACTCAAATACTATGCTGAATAAATCATAATTCTAGCTATAATTCTGCAAATTAAAACATCCATTTTTCCTTGATTGAAACAGAAGCTGCAGTGTTACTCATAATATTATTCACATAGTTGCTAGAACTACAACTTCAGTATCACATCACGATTCTTGCATGAAGTGAAAAAAGGTCCATGTCAATTCCGGGGTCGGATCCTCCCGCTACATTTCTGCTCATTTTCCCAAATAATCCAAATTAAATCCAAATGAAAAATGTGCAAAAAAAAAAAAAAAAAAATAGTATAAGTTAAAAGAGGACTAAATAATCATGATAACATTATTTCACAAAGCTGTACCACCGTTAAGTCATTTCTTGCTAAAATCCAACTTTAATCTGGCTGTTTTAATCCAGCTCTGTCCTGCTGCGCTGTGGGACCAGGGAACCGCCCAGAGCCTCATATTAGTGAAACTCAGCGTCTTCTAAAACAGTCAGCCCCCCCCCCCTCCTGGGTCCCCCCCCTGCTCCCCTCCTCCCCCCGCCCCCCTCCTGGCTCCCCCCCGCTGCTCCACACGGCAGCCCGTGTTTGTGGTGACAAAAGTACTTAGTGTACAAGGCAGGGACACACAACTGTTAGGAGTCTACCTGTAACACTATATAGTAACTGCACTGTTAATAAAGCCTATATAAAGCATGAACAAACACTTAATTCATAATGAACACATGATTTATGATATACTTAGGTTTAGTAACTACTTACCCCTTTAGGGTTAGGGTCTAAAAAAGGGATGGGCCAATATTGATCTTTTTGAGCCGATATCAATAGCCAAAGTTTGGCCTATTTAGCTTTTAAATCCATAGCAAGGCCCACAAATGTATCTTAATTTGTAGTAAAGATCATAAATAAATTTTTTCAAGTAAAACTAATAACAAATGTATTTATCTGGGATACAAAGTACTGTGTTATGCAGTGACGTTTGGTGAGGTTCATGGTTGGTGAGGCACTGATGTCGGCACAATCAGATTTACAAACATGTAAACCAGGTGTCGGTTAGTAAATTTGGACCCGAAACAATTTCTCTCTCCCAGTAAATGACTTTGGCCTAGAATAAAAAATAAAAGTTCCGAAGTCCGTATGAAATAGCTCTAATCGTATGAAATAAAAAGCTGGTTTTGTATTGTTATTGTTATTTTATCCTTATTCTGGTTCCCCAATTTTCAGTGGATTGAAGTCATTAAATTTCTTACCATTTCATACCACTCTGTTTGAAAAAAGCGAGTCTTTCGTCTCGTCTCTGGAGTAAACCATTTAGCTCCGGTGTTGGTCATTTAATTATAACCTCCTGCTTCGACTGAAAGTCCAGTTTAGAAAACTGCTTGAGCTTTAATATGTAATCTTCCTCCAAAAAAGTAGGGCCAGACAAGAAGAAAAATATGAACGGATTGCTAAACTTGATTTGCTAACTCTAAATTGTAGCTTGCTGTAACTATCCTGCTGCCCTTATTCTGCGGGAGTTACAAGAATCTCTGAGCTCACGAGTGCCGCCTACCATGAGGCCAGGTAACTATGAGCCTCACCCGGCGCTTTTTAACAGCCACTTTAAGCAGCAATGTCACTGCTGAGCTACAGCACAGTCAGTCCATGTGAGGCACAAACGGCCTGTGCCTCACCGCACGTCTCTTCTCATTATTTCAATGGTAAATGTGAAAATTCAGCAATTTTGAGTCAAAAAAAGAATAAAATTGCAAAGTTGAATAGAAAATAACTTTATAGTACAAATCATTGGATAAATATAACCATTTCATTCATTCATTTTTTCATGGCCTCACCTGTTTCACTCACTAACTGCATGTCACTGGTGTTATGTGTTTGTATAACAAACAGCCATATATCGCTCTTCTATTTCCATTTTGACTCATGAGTTTGTTCAAAAAAGGCACTCAGAGAACAGGCCAGCGCAAAATATATCAGTACTGAATATCGATGCTGGCCGATGCCTATACTGGAACAGACATCTCACCACCGCTAGTACAAAAGGTCCTGCATCTGATTTTTTTCCCCATGTATTTGAACAAAATTTGTCATGCCTCAGTACAGATATTATATGCAGCTCTTGTGGTCCACTGCGTGTTTAGAAAATAATTATAATCAGGAAGTATACTGTTAGCATGCTAGTGGTTGTTAGCATAACCATGATGGCGAAACTTAATTCCGGCCTCTGAAAGTTGTGAGAAGTGCTTATAAACTCATTATGGTGAATAATTAGGATGCTCGGAATGCATACGATCAGTGTTCTTTCAGGTTTTTAAGGCAAATCATTAACACCCTTTAAGTTTTTCTTTCAGCGTTAATGAAACACAAATAAGGTGTTATCATGAAGTGTTAGCATCTCATGTTAGCTGTGGTGAAATATGTTGGTTTTTGCGCGTCGGATTATCGGCGCTAGCTGATTTGTGACATCAAAGCGGATGTACCGACACCTTTGGCTCTACACAATGCGCCCCTGAGAATTGCAGTGACAATACTTCAAACTTGTCTCTTTACATTCTAATGGTGGATATAATAGGCCTGTCACTGATAATGTCGAGCGTTTAATAACAACAATATGTGCTTGAGAGAGTTTGGGGAAGAAAAAAAAAAAAAAAATCGAATATAAGCTGAAATGTGCCTGATTAATGCAAACCCGATGTGTTCATTACTATGCATTAAAAGGTGCACTATGTAACTTCGCTGATGGAGAGTCTGGCATCTGCTTGTTTCCATAGTGATGATATTGCTTCACCATATGGAATTAGACTTGATTATATGAATAAATGTGAGATAGATAACTTAATCGCCATATATGTGGACGAGACAAGCAAGCGGCTGAACCCACCATAGAAAAATCACATATTTTACCCGTAATTAAAAAAGTACTAATGAGTTATGTCCAGAATTATACTGCAGATTCATAATATAACAGGTTCACCGTGCAGACTACAGTCGTCGGTCTTAAGGCTGTGATTACTCGATTTATGGACATTGTATTATTCAAGATAATCAGAGATACACGGGTGGCAGTAGCTCGAGTGTTTGTCCACTGGTACGAACTTTGGCCGTCAAATCCCGCTCCCAACATAAACATCATTGGTTTTCATAACTTAGCCCCCGCGATAAACGAGGGACCACTGTATACGGGGCAATAGTAGCTCAGTTGGGGCGACAGAGGCTCAGCTGGAGTCTTTGTCCAGTGATCTGAAGGTATCAAACATCATTTCTTGAGCGGTCAGATCCACTGACCCAGGGGTTGGTGGTGCTATTCCAGCTCCCCACAGAATGAATGCTGTTGTTGTGTCCTTGGGCAAGACACTTAACCCACTTTCACCCCCATTGTCTGCGCACATAGGTGAATGGATGTGTGCGTAAATGGGTGAGCGGTTTCTTCACGTGAAGCGCCTTAAAGGTGCTAAAGCGCTTTATAAAAATGTCACCAACGACCATACTCTTAGGCGGCCGATGTAACTCTCCTGAAATGTTCCGCAGTATAGCATTGCTGTTTTTACTCCTAATACGAGATAATTGAACGCCTTGCCAGTGAACGTTCTAGGCAATGCAATAACATCTCCACGGTAACGGATCCTCAGGTGATAGACGCTTGAACAGAAAGGTTACATATGTGGACCTTTAATGCCAATTTGCAATTCCTGAAACATGTTTACTTCTTGAAGATTTAATAAAAAAATAAATTAACATCATATGAGGTGACTTACCTTATTCACGGCCATATCGACTGTGTTTGAGTATCAGAGCGTTTACATATCGTGGGTTACTTTACTAATAAAGGTCTAGCTAAGTCTAAAAAAAACCCATCATCCTTCGTTTACACATATAGCGATGGCATTACAGTGATAGCATTCAACGCGACACACATGTTAGCTAACGCGTGGGCGGCTGCAAATTCAATTTAGCGCAACCGCGGCACAAATATGGCAGCGCGGCATCTTACATTAATTTAAAATGTCATTAATGCGCTTGACTTTTACACAACTCCCCCGGTAAAGGCCAGCGCAATGCGATTGGACGAGCTCTGTGTAAGTGGGCGGGGCTACACGGTACCTAAAAAGACCTCAGCGACATCAATCCATTGTACCCCACATACGTACAAAAAAATTAATTAATAAATAAAATGAGATATTGCCTGTATGTTTTCAAAGGTGTTTTGTCGCATTTGTTGAATGGGAGAGCTAATTATTCTTCACTCATAGTTCAAAATCGGATTGAAGCCCGTTAATACCCAGTTTTGGACACTGACACACCAATTCCATTCTATAATTTCAACTATTTTCCACAGAGTTGCCAAGTCTGCTTCTTTATAGCAACTTTAAGCTTGCTTTTGGGAAAGTCGCTGCCAAATTTTGTTGTGAGTTCATGATGAGCTTTTTGTTCTTGCTATTTTACGACATAAAAGACTAGACTGGATTTTAAATAGGTTAATTATGTTAAATATATGATTAAAAATAGGCAGTTCTCATTAGCTTTCAACATACGTTTTTAGTGCAGCTGCTTTGTTTTGGGTTCATTTCTGTGGGACTGTGTTTTTTTTAATTAATTAATTGTATTAATTTTATTTAATTTTACTTTATTTAATTTTATTTTATTTTACTTTATTTTATTTTATTTATTCATTAATTTAATTTAATTTTATTTGACTTTATTTTATTTTATTTTATTTTACTTTATTTTATTTTTCAAAGGCTGTTGCTCTCTGATCATCTGGCAACCCTGACTTCAAAGTACTAGATTACATGAATACCACCTATTTACAGTCCACTATAAAACCTCATTATCTCTCATACAGAAACACATAGGAATGAATTATTTACTCAAACGAAGGAGTAGTGACCACAGCTGAACCCGACTTCAAACCGCACTTACAATATGGATCGCCTTTAAGGTCACAAGAGCTGACAGCAAAGGCGGGAGAACAGAAATGGTGTGTAGGACCAGCATTAAAAGACTAGCAACACAGATTCTTCACATATGAGCTACCAAATCCGCCTTTCACTTTAGAGGTTTTTTTTTTTTGTTTTTTTTCATTTATTTGAGTAAAGTTGTCTTGCCCCAGTACAGATATATTATATTTGTAAGCATTTCTTGAGGTCAAATAAGATGAGATAATGAGGTCCACTGCATACTGTCTGCATAATCAGGAAGTGAAGCGGTTAGCATGCTGGTTGTTGTTAGTATTGCCATTTTTCAGGAAGTGAGCAGTTAGCACTCTAGTTGTTGTTAGCATTACCATGACGGCAAAACAGCGCTCTGCAAGTTGCGAAAGACTCCTATAAACTCATTGCGGTGATGTAATGTATCATAATGTAAATGAGGAATAACGTTGGACGACGGAAAACTGTTTAAAATTAACTAGTTTGTTTTTTTGTGTTTTTAAGGTCAGTTACGGCGCCTCTGACGTTGTAATCGCTCGGCTCCAAACTATTTTTGGCACCAAGGCCTCCAATAACGGTAACAGGCGACCCAAGAGCTTTTCAAATATAGGAAAACTGTGACCAAATTTGAGCCATGTTGTTTAAAATCCTATAAATAACCCTACATCTCTGTTACTTTGGTGTAGCAATGAAAGAAGGCAAAATTACCGAAATGTAATTCCAATTGGCACTAAAAATTGTATCTTGCTTGTTAGAGTCGCTCAACCTTTAAAATTGGATCCTATTCATTCAAATGTGAAGGAGCCAGATTTTACAATAAAGACAGCCTTGTATTACAAATTAATTTTAAAATTTTGCATGACTTTGTGGAAAGGGTGCGATACGGCAAAAATAAATAAATGAATAAATAAACCAATCAAAATAATCATAATTTTGATCTTGTTCGATTCATATCATGTATATTACCTTTAAGGGTAACTAAATACTTCACTGTGATTGGTTAAAACCGGCTGTCACTCACTCAAAGCACAACCGAAGAGAAAACGGTATGGCTGAGTCTGAATGTTGACCCTAGCCCTAACCCCTCATTCACCACATAGTCCCGCCCTCTTTAGTGTGCTCTATAGTTCACTCATTCACAGAGCGATTCGGACCCACAGCTCACCACTTTCGGGTCACGTGACTCTGACATCTGGGTTGAAAAAAGTCTATTTAACTCTGATAAAACTTGATTTCTGTCATAAATAATGATCAAATTGGACTGGCACACAAGTACAGTATGTATGGACTAATAATGACCATACAAGTTTCTGTCAAGCTGGATCTCATGTAAATGGGCAAGATTTTACAATTTTTGACTGAGATGTGTAAATTATCACTCTTTTAACAGCTTGAGCTAAGGTAAGCAGCTAGCGCTAGTAACTTTACACAGCAACGGTTTATTTAATAGTGTTTTACTCATAATCAGCGATCAGTAGCTTGATAAAACAGCATTTCTGTCTGCTTTCATTCTATCGTGTTGTGTCCAGTTAAAGACTTGTCTGTCTGCTCTTGTTTTTCCAACTCTCATAATGTATTGTAAACCACTCTAGTGACGACCGATGCCCACTAATTTTCAAGGTGCATTGTGGGAGATTTTGAGTGCACTACTTTTTCACCAACTGGACATTCGGACACCACGAAAAATGGCGAGACCCCTAAAAAGTGCCCTAAGTAGGGAATAGTGTGGACAGTTGTACATGGCCTATGTGTTTGAGCGATATCACTAAAATACCATATTGTCACAGGGATTGGATTGACATTACATTTTTTATTGTCAAAATGCCAAGCTACTCAGGCCATTCTACTAAATGTGCATTGCCGTAACTGCTTCATGTGTCTTTGATCCCCAAAATCTATAATCTATCATTTCACAACCAAGAACAAAGCAGTGTTAGTCAAAAGATCCATTAAAAGTGTCCCGTGGTACTTGTCTTAATGGAGAGATCATTGGTTTTCCTGAAATGTTCTGCAGTATGTGATTAAACTTGTATATATCCATGGAGAGAAGCTAAGCCAAGTATTTTTTTCAGAAATAAAAACACCAGTGATTGAATAGGTGATTGAATAGGCCCTGATATTGTAGAATTTTATGTCATAATTTAAAATGGAGGACAGGGGCCTGTATAAGTGTATGAAAGATTCACTTTTATATGAAGAAATATACAACTTTGCCTTGGAGATGGACTGCAGATTGGTGTCCCGAGCTGCTCTTGCGACAGTGTTGATACATTTTCTTAGAGTGATTGTTTTGTTTCCCCAATATAACACTGACTATAGTTTTCACTACACTGAATTAAGTAGAAAAACGGGGTCAAATAATGGCACCCCTTTCTGAACCTGTTGTGAAAAAGTATTTATTTTTTATGCTATTCATAAACCAGGTCAACAAATCTACAATCTGACTATTAAACAGCGAATTCTGACCTGTTCATTCAAGATGCAAGATAAACATGCCATATTTGGAACATTCCAGGCAAAGCAATAACATCTCCATGGAGATCGCCATCAGAAAAGTTACAGAGTGAATCTTTAAATATACAGTATATTTTACTATATTTCTTTGATATATCACCTCTCTTCTGAACCAACCTCCTGCTGTAAAGGTCAAACGTGTATAATTAACTTGGAAGGTGCTCGCCAACACTGCTAGCGACCGACTGTGCGCTAGCTGCTTTGCTAATTGCTGTTGGCAAATAGAAAGACGGCATATTGACAAGTGCATAGTTAAGGCCGCGCGATGCTATTGGCCCGTCTGTCTGCACGCACTCCGCCCCTTTCAATTATCGACTGTGAAAATCTGTCCATGCCCGAATCCCGCTGCTTATACATCATTAGCAGCAGCCATCAATCACCGATTATTAAATGAAATGTCCATTAGGGCGAAGAGCATTTCCATACTGGGCACAGGGCCAGGTCTACAAGTACAGCAGCAGAAGCAGCAGTAATAGTAGTAGTCATCGTAGTAGTAGTAGTAGTTCAAAATAATCTCTTCAGTTGCTATGTTTTTAATCATTCGTTACAATTTGCTATGCCAAACCTGGGTTGTTTTCCAATTAAACTTTTTAACAATGAACCCTAAACAGTCTGTTAGCTTGTAATAACTGATTCCGGTATCTCTGCATTCATCATTTTGACTCAATTAGAACTAAACCCAGAATTAAAATAATGATTAAAACAGGACAAATGTGACCTTATCTCATTAAAAAAACAACATTGATAACAATTACTTTGTTTCTACCAACAAACATAACTATAAAAGTTGCTGTGCCTGATTTTTACTACTTTAAATTTAAGTGAAAAACACAACTAGTTAATTTTAAACAGTTTGCAGTGGTCCAAAGTTATTCCTCTCTTAACTTCTTAACTTAAACATTCTAAACATAATTATTCACCATGATAACTTTATAAGAGCTTCTCACAACTCAGAGAACAGTTTTGCCGTCACTTTAAGGCTTACTCCAGCTAGCATGCTAAGCTGAACTTCCTGATAATTGGACAGTAAAACGCTTTATTTTTAGATGCAGGCAGTTTGCAGTGGGCTTATTTGGACTTCAAGAGCTGCTTATACAATGCATCTAAACTGGGGCGAGATAGATTTTATTCAAATTGGGTACAGGACTTTTAATATATTTTTTTTATTTCCATGCTGTTATAGTTTAAACATTCAACAGTCAACATTATTCCAAGAAATGAGGGGCATCGGCAAATATGTATTCTGTAAAAGTGATTTTCCCTGGCAGACAAGTGACAGAGGCCGTAGTGCATCTGCAGCTGAGTCAGAGGCTGCAAACAAACAAGCCATGTTCAAATGTCAATGTTATGGATGACAGCGATCTAGACTCCAATTCCCATGGTGCACTCTGCTCACTCTGCTCTGACACGGAACGGCTGCTACCCGCGACAATCTCAGTGCCCACAGAATAGCATTACATCAAAGTGGGGTGTTAAAATGAAAAGCAAAAAGACAAAAAGACAAAAATATGTCCCATCCAAGTACTAACCAGGCCCAACCCCGATGAGCTGCTGAGATCATACGAGATGGGCTAAATGTTGAGAATATGTTACAGGAGTGATCAGCTGTGGTTGGAAGAGTTGTATAGTCATAAAATGGTAGTGTACAGAAATGCAAAACTACCGTGCATTAATTGGACTTTTCTCTATATAAACTCTTTCTAAAGTAGAAAAGGTTTCAGAGGTAATCAAGATGTTTCAGCCTCCATGCAGAAGTCAATTTTGATTTGATGGTACTGGGTTTGAGACTTCTCCCTTGAACCACTCCTAGACAAATGAGGTTTTATGCCAGGCATGGACAATCTACGGCCCAGGGGCCACACATGGCCCTTTGGGCCTCTTAATCTGGCCCGCCCAACCTGACCAAATGAAATTAAAATAGGTAAGGGTAAACCTTGTTCAATTTACCTTTTAATAAATTCATTATTAATCTAATTAATGCATTTAGAAAACAATTTGTACCATGAGCCTTGCGTATTCATGCTTTGCTACGTGTTGCATGCCAAAATCTCTAATGTAATATAAACATATATATATATATATATATATATATGTGTATATATATATATATATATATATATATATATATATATATATATATATATATATATATATATATATTATATATATATATATATATATATATCCTGGCCCTGCCCCTCTGTCAAATTTTAGAACCCGGCCCGTGTCAAAATCTTTGCCCACCCCAGTTTTTACACCGTTTAATTGTTTAATTTCTATAGTAAGGAACATAGTTAAATCAGAATTAAAATATTCAAAGTCACACACGGGGCAAGGCTATGCTACTCTACAGGCAATTCATATTTCAGAAACTCTTCAAATGTTGAACCTTATATTGATACTTTGCAGCTGATAACATAAACATTCCCTGGGAGTGTGATGCTAACTAAAGGCACTACTCTGTCAGAAGCTGTATTAGACTTTAATCTGACCTTTATTTGAACACAATCTGATCAGAAAGACCCGGTTTAGCTAGAACTACAACAGGTGAGCTGATTTGTGCTGTTAAACAACTCTCTCATGAATAAAATTACTGTTTCAAGCTAGCTAGCATTAACAGTTATTCGCTCACCTTTTTTAGTTGAAAATCAAACCTAAACACCTTAACAGGACAACAAATGCTTGTATTGATTACTGGCTCCTGAAAATGTGTTGTTTAAATCCATTTTGCATTTTTTCTTGAGTTTCAGACAATCTTACAGCTTTTTTGGCAGTGGTAACTGATGAACTTTCTGCCAAAGAAATACATGTAGATCCCCCCCACCCACCCATTTTTCCTCTCATTGCTACTAAACTACAACGTGAATCCCATTCATTTCAATGAAATGTTTTGCCACTAAAATATGATATAAAGCAGGTTAGCTTGTGTAAAATGCTCAGTGTTCATGTGACTGACAAGTCAACACAGCACCGGTTCTCTGGGAGGCTTTAAAACACCTTTGTAGTCTGTATGGAATTTATTTGCTGCCAAGATCAGCAGCCCCATGCAAAACCCCAATGACGATGGTGGAATTCTGGATTAAGGTGGCTAGGCTTTGTAGCATGTCATAATGTCAAATGAACACAACCTATTGGAGGCGCATTGCTGTGAACCGTATGCTCTCCCCAAGAACCATCCATGCCAATCAGCCTCAACTCCGAACACAATCCCTCTGGACCTCCGACTGACAAGGAAAACAGAGAGGGGGGACCGGAGAGAGACCGAAGCCCCAAACAGAGCTCCGAGCTTGGGGAGAGGCACGTTCAAAAGCCTGCTCTGGCCCGACGGGACCGGCAAACACAGCTCATTTGGCACCACGATTCTATTTTCACATCATTTCAATTTCAAAGAGCCTTCTGGCAGCATTAGCATTTGATTTGGATAAAAGCGTCGCAGGGCGGAGGACGGGGAGATGAGAGCAATCAGTGCGTTCTTGAACCTCTGCTATGGTGGTGGATTTTTTAGAGGTTTGCTAAAATTAGGGACCAGTTCGTGTGTGTAATACCTCGCTCATTCAAGGTCCATAATTGTTCATTGATTTGATTCAAACTTCTGGATCTCCTCAGTCATTACAGCGCTTGGGATGCATTGAAAGCTGTTATATGATTCTCAAGTCTAGTGTGAAGAGAGTAATGGAGAAAATGGTGGAACAAAAGAACTTTTTGGACTTGAATTAGAGGCGGGTGGATCAATACCAAATATAACAATACTGACATAGATATCAAAAGGTAGCAATTCTCATACAAAAATATCCGTACCTGAAGGCGCTTTATGTGATTTATACTGACTTCAAAACATGAAAAACACAACTAGTTCATTTTAAATAAGTTTGCTGTCATTCCTTACTTGACTTATGCATTCCAAGCATCCTAATTATTCACCAAGATGAGTTTACAAGCTCTTTTCACAACTTTCTGAGGCCTTTGGTGCCACGATAATGCAACAACCACAACCACCAGCATGCTAACAGTGCGCTTACTAATTCTTGGAGGATAAAACGATCTATAATTAGATCCATACAGCACACTTCTACTTCTACCTGAGTTATTACATGCATTTGAGCAAAATATGTCTGGTACCAGAACATATGCATTGTATAAGCAGCTCTTGAGGTCAAAATAAGTCCCATTACATTGTTCGGTAATTAGAAAGTGCATGGTTAGCTTGCTAGTTGTTGTTAGCATTACCATGATGGGATAACACAACTCAACTAAACAGGTCATCAGTATGGGCGGGGCCAAGGTAAACAGGTCGTCAGAGTGGGTGGGGCCATGGTAAATGTGTCATCAGTGTGGGCGGGGCCAAGGTAAACTCATCATCAGTGGGCGGGATCAAGGTAAACGAGTCATGGCCACTGAAAGTTGGTGAGGGTTCTCAGATGAAAATGCACAGAAGAACTTACATTTTACAGTGAGCGGGGTCACCTTTCCAGAGATCTGACCCATAACTGGGCCTGGTGGCATTAAATGTTTGTCTCTGCAGAGATGGATATGGTTTTGTTTAATTGCAAAAAAAAAAAAGTACATGCAAACTCCAAAAGGTGATTCGATTAACCTGTTGTTTGCCGCTTTAGACATCTTTTCCATATTATCCATGAATGTCAACCCTGACGCCATGACATCAGCAACTAATAACAGGTGGCTTTTAAATTGAAAATCGTTCTAACTTACAGTACATTTTCATCTTGAGTCCCGAGTAAAAGCATTCTCTCGCGAGCTTCTTAGAGACATTAAACCACTGTCATCCTATAAAACAGAATGACTTATTGAAAGCTATTGAAACTGAAAGAACTGCCTGTGATGAGATGTCAAGTGCTTTTGGAGATATCTGTTTATTCTCGCGGAACATGGCGATCTTCTTTGAGTTTAAAGAACAAAAACATCCCCGCTGAAATCTGAGGACGAATTTAAGAGCATCCAATAAAAAGAAATTGCTGTCCATGTCAAAGAGAAAGTTATTTTTGTTCATGAAAGTGAATTGAAGAAAAGGTTTTTTTTTAAAGTGATATGAAATTCGAGGTAGATTATTTGAAGTTTCGATTTTTTTGTTGTAAAATTTCTTTTGATGTTAAGGTTATATTTGACAGTGACACAATAGCTACTAGCGGGCCTTATACTGTATATAAGTATAGTTATAAAATGAACAGTATGTAGGAAGTTCAAAGCGAGTGGTTGCACATTGTGACATCACTAATACAGAAAATGTTACTTCATGTTTTTAAAGTTCACCAAAGCCGTTATACACTGCTCTCAACTTTGAAATGAGAATCGCAGCTATTGTTTTTCACCTTATTTACACTGCTTCACACTTAGTAGTAGTGTTTTGCAAGCTCAGAAATCAGGACTGTTTGTGTCAAAAAAAAAAAAAAAAGTATAATTTGAAAAAATAAATAAATAAACAAAAAACCCTCAATTGCCATATATATATATTTTTTAATTTTTATTTTAATAGATTATTTTTCCAGACCAAGATTTAGTTTGTTTTCATACCTGACAGTTTCGACCGCTCACTAACGCTCATCCTCAGAGCGATCACGTGATGTTACTGTGACGTGTCCGGTCAGCTGATTTAAACAGGTTTTGGCACTGTTTTCCTACTGATAGAAGCAACACGACAGCGCCATCTGCAGTCCATCTTCTTCAGGACAGTATCCCAGGTGCGTGAGAGTAAAGGTAGGAAGACGGCACCAGAACCTGTTTAAAGCAGCTGACTCGACACATCACAGCAACATCACATTACCACTCTGAGGAGGAGTGCCAGTGAGTAGTCCAAACTGTCAGGTATGAAAACAAACTTAACCTTTGTCTGGAAAAATTATCTACTAAACTAAATTAACAGAAAACCAGATGAACCTCATAGGTCCAAATGGTCGGTTCCACATTATGACATCATTAACACAGGAAGTGCTACAAAGAATCTCCATCCACAACTTTGAATCCAGCAGCTATTGTTTTACGCCTCATTTACACGGCTTCACTGCTTAGTAGCTCTCTCAATTGTATCCAACATAAACACCATTTCAATGCACTATCTCTCCCCTCACTCCACACAGTTATGGTTCATCCTCGCTCTCCCTCTGTCCCTGTTCTCCCTCTCCTCCTCCCTCGCCTCCCCTTTGCAGCCGCAGTGAGGCAGATGCCTTTGATGCCATGCTACAAATCACACATTTAGCTTTTCATCAATATTTCATCTATCCATCCCAGGCCCGACTCTTTCTTGCGCTCTAAATCAGCACGAGCTGCGCGGGGGAGCACGGCCGACTTTGGGAAGTAATTTGCCCGGCAGAAGAGAGATCGAGGTGGGGGCAAGAACATCAACCCTGGTGGGGGTAAGACCTGGGGGTGGTATCCAGGCGAAACATACATGATCCTAAAAGCTAATACTATAAATAATTGCACGTTTAAAAGCCTTTAGTCTTTGAACTGGTGAGGAGGAAGTCACCCGGGCGTAGTGAAATGAAATATGTCACCGGTGTCCCAAAGAGCGAGCCCCCAAATACGCACCAGTACATGAAAAAATTATTACGCTGCTAAAAATAGTCCAGCAGAAATAAAGCCACCAGACTGTGTAGGGACGACATTTTACTCACGCTAGGTTTGATTTCTAGCATCGTCATCTGCGGCTTATCTCCACGTGAATGCTTTCTATGTGTATTTTAAGAGATTTTGGAGAGTGATGACAAATGAATGGATATTTGGTGATTACGATATTTGTGCGGTTAAAATGGTTGTCTAAGTTGCCTTTTAATTTTGCACTAGATATGCCTGAACACTTTCTATTCCAAAATGAACAAAAATGCCCTTTCCTGAATAGCTTTAGAATCATTTTGAGCTGTATCAGAACAAGTATAAACCCACCTAGACAAGTATGCACCCATGGACTACTACGGAACCTATTTGGACGACTGAGGGATTACACAGATATAAGGCCACATGGGAATATAAAAGAAAGTACTACGATTTAATGTTGAAAATCACATTCTATTCTTTGAAATTTTCATGGCAATACTAACAAACTAAAACCCCATGTAGTCGTGGTAGTAGTGGTAGCCGTCGAAGTACTATCATAAGCTTGGGGTACATTTTTTTTTGGATTTGATGTGCCGATGAGAGGCCAACGAATACTAACATCACCCACAGGTCATTAAATAAGGTACTTGCAGTATAATAAGGTGGCTTTATATTAGGTAATACAATCAGACGTAGTACTGATCTCATGTTTTATGTTGTACACTGCCTTGTCCTTGAGCAACACACCTAAACCACACACCCTTCTGCGGTTCTCGACTGTATTTGGTCATTGTAAAGAAACAGCAAAAGTCAATTTAAATTCTAATATTGCATTGATCTTGCGTACCACTTTTCCTCAGTCAAATTTTATGTATCCTTCCTTCACTCTCCACACTGTCCTTGCCGACCACCAATCGCTCAACCACACGCCACAAACACACTTAACTGAAGTGTCTTGCCCAAGGACACAACAACAGCACGCACTGGTTGAAGTTTTGATCAAACTACCAACTTTTATTTCTAACCTCTCTAACCGCTTCTACTCTCACCAAGTGCACTGTGTAACTTTTAGGGGGGTAGTACACTAGCTGCGTATCGATTTGGAAATGTTATTGTTTGGCTTGGAATGATTCATAGTATGGCATTAGACGTCTATCTCCATGGAGACGAGCAGGTGACAACGCAAGGTCAGATCGGCGGAGAGGTCACAGTAAGAATACGCATTTTCAAGGTATGTTTCAGCGATAAAAACAACTGTAATGGAAGAAATACGCAATAGCTAAGATGAATGCCATACTGTGGGACGTTCTAAGCAAAGAAAGAGCACCTCCATGGCTGTTTTACCTATATGCAAGATAGGATGGACACTTATTTAGTCAGTTAGTCAGTTAATCAATCCATAATTTTTCTCGGTGTAGGTTTACTTCAGTATTGCAACAGCTATGTCATATAATCTATAGACCTATTTCCATAGAGAACACATTAGCATACAGCTCAGGCAGTTTCTTTCTAGCTAGTTACTTTCCTTCGAATTCCTTTGCCATCGCTATGCTAGTTTTAAGCTAAATGCATCAAGTGGTGTAGTGACAGCAGGATCCCGGGACATTACCAGAGCAAAGCCGGGATCGCTCTCAAGGAAACCCCTCCCTCCTCTTTATCCTCTTCTTCATCACCAGGCTACGTGACAGATCAGATCAGTGGAGAGGCTTCTTAACTCTGTATGTTTTAGCAAATAAGTGCCAAGGCCATACAGTGGAACATTCCAAGCAAAGCAATAACATCTCCATGGAGGCAAACGGGTAGTATATGCTCTACTAGAAAAGTTACATGGTATATCTTTAAGCTATATTGTTATACCTTTGCGAGACTGGAAACTTAATCAGCTCGTTTCAGTCAATTCATAATTTGTTATTTCTTATGATCTATACATCCATTTCCAAAGACAATACATTATAATGCAACTCCAGCAGCTAGATAGTTTTTTCCCAGGAATCGCTTTGGCCCCTCGCGCGGCACTTGTTTTAGGCTAAATGCATCAAGTGGCGTACTGACAGCAGGATCCCGGAACATTACCAAGCAAAGCCGGGATTACCCCCAGGAACGTTTCCCCCTCCCTCTTGTTCTTCCTTCTCCGCTCTAGGAACAAATGAGTCGGGATCACAATTTTTCGAAAGATCCAGACGACAAGCATAAAGGGCCAAGCAAAAACAACTTGATGCTTTCAATTTTGCCTGCGTTGTATTATCTGCTGCCACAGTTTTTTGGGGATTGGATGTTGATTTACTGTTCTGTGTCGAATGCTTTTAAAAAAATATGTTTGGCTTATCCTTCAAGCTTTGATTTTTCAGTTACAGCTGGAGATAAACAAAAAAAAATGGAAGGATATAGTCGCTTCTTCAGTCTGCGAGACATTGTGTTGCAGTTTTACTAGCCCATAGAGATTACAAGGCGGATCGCAATTATACAGAGGCGAGGGAATCTATAAGCGTGTCCCTCATTAAAAGAAATAGATTTAACATAAAGTTTGGTGTCTAATTATTTCTCCTGCTCGGTTGCCAGGGTCAGTGGATTTTGTAGAGTTGGCACTTTGCACTTGTATTTTGGTCTAACAAGCTATTCAACAGTATATATAGAGCATGAATCATGAAGTTCAAATGAATCAAAAAAGTGGTAGGATTAACTGCTCGTGCTATTTCTAAAAAAAAAAAAAGAAGTAATTTCTTTCAAATGAAAATGGCTGCATAAATATTCAAATGTGTAAGCACGGTTTGTGTTTTAGCATTCATTAACTCCAGGTATCTCAAGGTAGCAAAGAAGTCAACATCATCAAGTTGTTGTTTATTGAAAAATTGCTTTATGCATTTTCTTTTTGCATTTAATTTTAACAAACCAATTTGAGATAATATTCTGTGTGTAAAGTGAATCACTAAATGTCACTTTTCAGATGTGTTTTTTGGGTTTTTTGTACTTATTTGTATCTATTTTCCAACTTTTCTACACAGACTGCAACTGGACTTGTGTAAAACAGTGATAAGTATTATCTTACTGGATTAAGTGCAAAAAAAAAAAACAAAAAAAAAAACAAAACCATGTCTTTTTATAGAATATAAACTTTACCAAAATAGGAAGGGCGCATTTTCGGCTCCATCGACTCTAGCTCCAATTCACTTTCTATCTTTCGCCCCTCTGTTGGTGTCAGGCTAATTATTTTGGTCTTAAAATATTCGTATTAACCAGCTCTAGACGATCATGGTGTTTTTATTTCGTTATTGTGTTCATAAATAAAGATATGAAAATTAATAACAGACAAATCAGATGCCTTCTTTCCCGGGGTCGCTCCCGCTGGCGTTAGCAACAGGTTTGGTTGACAGTGTTGCTAAGCGCACGCTCCCTGCTAAACCAGCCGTGCAGGTGGAAAAGGGCGTTAGCTTCAACAACTTCGCTCTGGATTGGCTCTTTGGTTGCTATGACAGCTGCAGTCGGAATTCCAAATATGGAACTCAGCTCCAAATTTGCCCCTGTAACCGCTATAACTGCTAGCCTCGATGAGCTTCATTTGACTGGAGCGTGACATCACACTCCCTTAGCTCAATTTTTTATGCAGCCTCTGATTTTGGCTAAACAAATGACAGTATATTGGCCCCTTTTTATTGTTGGGTGGGATCTAATTGGTCAAAAATATGGACATCTGGGGACATGTCTTGTATGAAACTGTGACACATCAATGGTTTTAGATAAATTTGCTGGGACAGAGGCTCAAAACTGGGACTGTCCCGGGTAAATAGCGGCATTTCGTCACCCTGTACACGACCCCTGCAATACCTTGTGCAATCTGTATATGGATGGTAGCAGAGATGGAGCTAGCTAGCGACGCGTGTCTGCAGATGGATGAGGGAGATTTGTCATTCAGCCTGCGCCGTTGTAATTACACCCAAGAATTATAGCTCGGCTAAAATGACTGACTGAATAATAATCAGAATCGCTAACGTTCGCATCCATTTCACAGGTGCTTCGCTCTTAACCAAAAGCTAATTGAGTGTGTGATGGAGGCCCTTTTGTCAATATAAAGTTTTGGCTGTGATAAAACGTCTTTGGGAAACGTCTAATTTTTGAGATATGGCAAAGTTGATTGAAAAAGTTTAAAGTGGTCCAAAATGCATTTGATTTGTTTTACGTTTTTAACTCAATCAGGCCTTGTACATTAGAGAATGGACACTAGCGTAGCGGCTAATGGTTTTTACTGCAATAATAAAAGAACTGGCAAAGTATGGGCAAATAAGAGGTTTTATTGGCAGATTAAAAAATTTGCTTTTCTTTGTGTTTTAAGATGGATTCAATATTTGTGAAGGTCAGAGCTACAGTTTAGGGAAATTTGTAGTGATTGCGATATAATTATGTAATTGTTTTAATGAAGCCCTATACTCATAAAAAGATGAATATTTTCTACTCTTCCCACCCACTTCTACTATTGGATGGTCTCCAATTTGTCTGAGTGGCAGGCAGAGTCTTTATAATAACTGCACTTTTAACAACCTCAGGCTGTACCTGATTTGTACTGTCTTAAAAATATGGGAAACTGACATGCAGAAAACAACTGTCTCAACAGTGTCTCAAAAAAAGCCTGTGTTTTATTTTTTTGTTTTATTTTGTTTTATTTTTTGTATTTATTCATTTTTTTGTTTTTATTTGATTTTTTTCCCCAATAACACCAATTTCCTTGAAATAAAACTAAAACAAAAAAATAAAAAAAAAATAAAACACAAAACAACACTGAGCTTTGTGTTTGGAAAGGTAACTATTAATGAAAAAACAGCTTAAGTAAAATATTTTCGAAAATAATATTTTTATTTTTTTTCTGGCTGTTTTTTGGCACTCTTTGCTTGCTTGGTTATTATAAGAGCTAGCTGGTTGTTAGCTTTCAAATGAAGAATAGATTTTGTAGCTGGAGCGACATTTGCCTTTGTTTGGAGCAAAGAAATACAACAAAACGGTTTAGTTTTGGCAATGGGAAATATTTGGAAAAATATTCATTTAATCTGCAATTGGTTTTGCTAGCTTTGTAGCTGATTATTTTATTTATTTATTTATTTTCCTGATTAAAACGATGTGTGATACGTGTGGGTTGTTACTGGCACTTTCTGTATAAACAGTTACAAAGCCCTGTCATAGCGGTACTGGTAATTATCTTAAGAGGCTAATTATCCACGGCAGTTTTAAAGTGCTTTTCACAACTTTCACAAATAATAAAACTGCTTTGTGCACCCAAAGTAATGCTAGCAAACACTAGCATGCTAAACGAGCACAGTGAAACCAAGGACAGTAAAACCCTTTATAATCAGATGTCGACAGCGGACATATTTTGACCTCAAGAGCTGCTTACACAATATCTGTACTGAGGCAAAAACGCATTTTTTGTTCAAATACATGGAAAAAAATTGGGTATAGGACCTTCAATAATGTATGAACAAAGACCAAATCCATAATGAACAAATAGTTTATAAAGAATAGTTCAACCTTAGGATAGGGAGTTAGGATATTAGTTCAATATTTACTAACCCCTTGATTAGGTAATAGTAGTGACAGCGATGGACTCATTCCTAAAAGTCATGTACCAGATTTTTTTCCCCCATGTATTTGTCCTGCCACAGTACATATCTAGTGTATATGCAGCTGTTTAAGTAAAAATAAGTCTGCTGCATGTTGTCTGCATCTAATAATAAAGCTTTTTAACGTCTGATAAACAGGAAGTGCGCATTAGCAAGCTCATTTTTGACCACTGTACCACCACTGCAAAACTCCACTCTTGTCTCTGAAAATGGTGAATAGTGCTTATAAACTCATCATGGTGAATAATTAGGATGCTCAGAACGCGTAAGGTAAGTGAGGAATAACTACGGACCACTGCAAAACGCTGCAAAACTGAACTAGTTCTGTTTTCACGATTTTACGAGAGTGAAAATCAGGTGCAACGCCTTTAATGACTGTTTGTTCATTATGAATTAAGTCTTTGTTCATGCTTTATCAAGGCCAGTTAAGATGTAGTTATTATAAAGTGGTACAAAGACAATGATAAAGTGCACATATGTATTTATTTTTATTTTTATTTTTTCGCCCACCACTATGTCGGCCCTCCCCCGCCGAACCCGGGCTCCGTGGGAAAGCGGACATGATTTTGCAGGAGGCTGTACAAGGCCAGCGTGAATGTCCCATAGAGGTGTTTTTGTCCGAGCAGCATGTCGTGTCACTTTGGTCTCCTCTCTGCAGGAGCCCAAACTAACACAGTCACTAAACCATAAAAACAGCAGTTATGTAACGGACCAGGACACAAGAAGAATCCAGAAGAGTAGAGGAAATTTGTATTGTGCTTGAAAATATTCGAGCTGAAAGAAGATTTAGTCTAGTGAAGCAACTATAAACATAAACAAAATACGTCTAGTTTTAAAGTTTTAAATCAACTGTTCGTCGCCATGGAGATGCTACTGCTTTGCCTGGACTCTTCCATGATAAAGTATTTAAAGGCACTATATCTGATTTTTTACTATTTTAAAACAGGAAAAAGACAGCTAGTTTCATTTAAACAGTTCGCAGTTGTCCAAAAGTTATTCCTCACTTACTTTACGCCAGGGCTGTCCAAACCACGGCCCAGGGGCCAAATGCGGCCCTCAGACCAATTTTTGTTGGTCCTCATGCCTCCTCCTAAACTGGCCCAATTGATCGGGAAGTATGTTTTACTACAAACTGAAGCAATTCTACCTCTATAACCTGAATAACATCACATTGCAGTGTGACACAGACCTAAAAATAATCTTCCCAGTCTTATTAAAGGTACAATGTCTCCGTCGAAACCTGTGTTACATGCACCACTTGACTCCCTGTATCGACACTAGTCTGTGGCCCACTGCTTCAAATATGTTTCAGTATGCGGCCCTCGGTGAATAAAGTTTGGACACCCTTGCTTTACGCATTCTGAACTAACAACTAATATCATGCTAACTGCGCACCTCCTGATTGTCAGACAGTAAAACAAATTTAGAAATCAGGTATCTTTATCTCTGTAGAAACAAGTAGTTAACACCACCTGGGCCAAAAGTCACATAGTGCTTCTTTAACATTTTTTTTTTTTTTTTAAATGACAAAGTGAAAAAAAAGACATTAAAATTAACGGTAAAAATAACAGTTATGGTTCGACTGAGAAAAAGCCTGCGTGGTCCAGAAATCAAACTCACAAGCTTCTTCCTGAAAGGCCAGAGTCTTAACACCTTTGCCACCATCTATAATGAAATCTATAGCATGAAAAGTACAGCACTTCTACTCTGGCACATTAGTTACCTCAAAGCACCATATACTTAACGTAATTTTCCAGCAATTAGCCTGTCCCATCCTCTGTGTCCTTACCCTGTCCTTCAGCATATTCCTCACTATCTTCAAATCTTTCAAGGAGCGCCTCGCAGCTCTTAGAAGACGCATGTTTCACTCGGTAACGAACGCTGAAGCTTTCGGAAGTGGAGTGTACTGGTGTTGCCATGGTTACTCTCAATACGACGTGAGATTCTGTAATCTTTTGTTCACCTCTGAGTGCACATTGATTTAGACATTTGTGAAAGAGTTTGCCTGTTCTCCAACCCTTTACATGGTTCCGGTAGTGTTTGTTGGCCCTTGTATTCGCCGTGATCCCGTGGAATAGGTCGCGTTCACGTTCTAGGATTTGATGATGTCGTAATGTCATGAAGGTAAATGGTCACGTTTATATATAGCGCTTTTCCACCTTAAAGGCACTCGAATCGGTTTACATCAAGGAACCACTCACCCATTCACAGGCACATTCATACAACAGTGTACGCAGACACTGGGGGCGAGGTGGGTTAAGTGTCTTGCCCAATGACCCAACGAACCAACGATCCATCAGTGGAAGCTGATGGATCAAGCTACAACCCCAAGCATCTAAAAAAAAAGGACCTAAAAACCTTTAGGTTCATATCTTGAGCTACGGATACAATAGTGAACAACACCATGATCATGTAGAGCGGATTATTTCAAACATTTTAAGATCAAAATGATGAGTCTGAAAGGAGCAGTTACGAGAGAGAGGGGCCACAGTTTTTTGTAAGAGAATTGTAAAGAGAGATGGAGCCAGAGTAGATAGAAGGGAAGCACGGAAGCACACGGACATGATCACTTCCTATTTCGAAAGTGGCAGCTAGTGGGTTAGATATGTCCATTTTCTGTGTTTTTTTTTTTTTTTTCTTTTTTTTTTTAGAGCATTTAGAACTACCCTTCCGACATTAATATGAGCAAATATAGCACCTGATTGTACAGTGGTACTTTGAGTCACATGGGGTCAAATTCAGAAACCCAGCAGTGTTACTGTCGACATTTTAATACCAGAGATGCCCTGAACGTAAATGTCATTAAAGGAATAATAGTGGTTTTCAAAGACAAAGGGGTCAGTATGTGATCTCCCGAGACCTGACTAGTCCAGATTTCTTCCTGTGGAATCCCACAGAAAGAAAAGGTGTTTGTGAATAAACCTCAGACAATAAACGACTTGAAACATAATATCGAGGATTAAATAAGAGCCATAAGCCCGGAAATGCTTTCAAATGTTATGCAAAGTGTGTTGGATCGGGCTATTCAGTGCCAAACCCAAATGATGGACACTTAAAAAGCATTATCTTTAAAATTAAGTCATTTTTATTTCTCCTAGTTTAAGTAATGATAAGTTCAAGTGTAAGTGAACAATTATAACCATATATATTGCCAAAAATCTGGGAAGGTTCAGTTTACCTACTGCTAACATTTGGTGAGTATAACTTTAGAATTATAGGAGCTATTGAAGATTTAAAAGTGTCAGTGACTTTTGGGCCACCCTGTATATATAGTCTAAGGTGTGATCACATACTACCAGTCTTAAAATTATAATTGTTGTGTAAATGAAACACATTTTGACCCTTATTTACAAAGTAGTTACTCATTAAAGGTCATGAAATTACATTCCCATCCCAAACCAAAAAGTAAAATATTATAAACATTACTAAACATTACATACTAACCATATGCCTTAATTGCTTTGTAAACTGTAAACCGTTTTTCAACTGACCTCAAGCCAATAACAAATATATTTTTAAATAATTTCATACTGAATTATAATAGCACAGTCATGGCTTCTCTGTAGGCCTCTTTTGAATCCGTAGACAGCCCAGTAGAATAATTATAACCACTTTAATGACCAGGAACTAATGTCATTCTTCAGATTCAGCTCGATGTGTTACGCTACATTACCCTGGTGCATCACATGGAGCGTTTAGCAAGCTGGAGAAATCCTGCATGTGTCACTTCTATTTTAAGACTTCAAATGGGATATGGAATTCAAAATGCCCATTTCATTTCCATTACTACATTTTACAGCTCTTTCAATCATTTCTGGTTAACACATTTTAAACTCACCAGAATCACAAATTAATTCATATACGGTGTTTTCTTAACACTGTAAGACCTGGTTAAGTCCTTTTTAGGCCTCGTTTAGTCCTGGTTTAGACCCAGTTCAGTTCATGTTCTGTAGTTGCATTGTGTCCTTCCAGTTATTATAAAATATTCAAATAATAATAGTAGCAATAGTCATTTTCACTCAGATACTTTTGAATTTTTTGTTTTTGTGTTTGTTTTAAATGTAAAGGTGAAACTATGCCTGCCTGTCTCTATTATCTAAGATGTCATTGCTCTGCCAGGAATGTTCCACAGTACAGCATTAAACATATGTATCTCCATGTAGACAAACTGGTGACACCATCCGGCCAAGTTATAGGTCAGATCTGTGGAGAGGCGTGCTGGTATATTTGAACAATGAATGGTAACACTTTATAATAACTATAGCCTCTTTAGCCTTAATAAAGCATGAACAGACTCTTAACTAATAATGAACAAACACTTAATTAACAATGAGTCATGCTTAATAACTATTTAATTACGGCCTTAATTAACACTTCATTAACAAGTGTTTGAGTTAATACTTAACTAACCATCTGTAAATGCTTATTTAAGGAGTAACTAAGTGTGAAATAAGTATGAGTAACTGTACACACGGAACACAGGCCAATTAATTGCTAATTCAGTGTTAATTAAGGTTGTAATTGAGTAGTTATTAAGCATGAATCATTAATTAAGTGTTTTTCTTCATTATTGATTAAGTGTTTCTTCATTAATAATTCAGTGTTTGTTCATTATTAATTAAGTGTTTGTTCATGCTTTATTAAGGCTAAATAGGCTATAGTTATTATAAAGTGTTACCCAATGAACAACTGCAGTGAAGTAAATTTAAGAGGAATAACTTTAATGCCACACTGTAGAACATCCCTGTCAAAGCGATAACATCTCCATGGAGACAAACACGTGGCAGATTCTCCACTCGAGATCCTGTTTCAGATCATGTTTTCAACTTATCACCTACCTTTTATCTTTAGTTCAGTAAAGACAAAGGCAAATTACTGGATGATTTCAGCTTTAGAATTGTTGTATGGAGTTTAAAAACACCGTGGAGCATCCAAGGTGGAGCGTTTTTTAGTTTGTGAGACAACGACAGTTTAAATATGCAGGATTAGTGAGTTAAACATATCAGCAAACAAAAATCTAGGTATGTTCTTGATGGTCAAACAACATTATAACATAGACTTTCAAAATTGTAATATAAGCCCTTTAACAAGAAAACAAAATGACTTGACTTTTCAAACACGACCCTGTCCCAAATAGCTGGTTTCGAATCGCTTCTGCTGCTCGCCGGATCAAAGGTGGAGCGCATTAACTGCCCTGATCTGTTAATCCAAGCACAATTTGAGCCAAATGATAAATCAGTCTGGACCGGGCTCTCCTCCTGGTCCTCGCTCCCTGCTCCGATTCACACTGTGTAACTAATGAGCTAGCTAGGCCGTTTCAGGCGCCCACGGACACAGCGGCTAAAGGAGAAGTAGGGGGCGGCGGTCGATGGTTCTGTTTGCATATAAGTCGATAGAGGGAGCGGCGGGTCCGATGCATTGATCTGAATCTTTAAAACGGGTCCAGGGCTCGATCAACGCCACCGTTTAAAGCAGCAGTTCCACCTCAGTCAGATAACGCAATCAAAATATCAGGTAGTCTGGAGATAAGCACTGAACTATAAGAATCACTAGGACTTTAAATGTTTATTGAAGGGGACGCCTGGAATGAATGAAGCAATATGACGTTTGTAAATGGTACGACTGGAATAAAAATGGGCCATGAGCAAATACCATGAGCCAGTACACTTGCATTTAACTGTATTTTATAAAGTAATCAGAGTCCTGCATTTTGAATACTTTCACTTTAAGTTACATTATAGTGTAAAATAGGATTAAAGGTGTGCTATGTAACTTTTTCTGGTGGAGTGTACGTCATTGTGATGCCAAAAAAGTTGCATAATATGGAAGAAAAACCTAATAATCTTCTTATCTTATTGCTACAAAATTGCAAGTAATGTTACAGCATGTATTCTTATGTTTGTTAAACTTAGTGTAGTGGTAATAAAGTACCACAATGTATTCCTTCTATTTTAGTAAAGTAATTGTATGCCGAATAACACAAAATTCAAGACCATATGTACTGGAATACAGTGGACTCAAAATGTGTGTTCTGAATAAGTATTTTGGTGTGCGTGTATTTCGTCCTTGGACACTGGCTGTGATGTTGCAGGACACAGAGGAGGGACACTTTTGTCTGGAGGCTCCAGTTCTCCTGTTAAACTGCACGAGACCTTTGACTGAGACACAAAGACATCTGAAAAGAGCAGTATGTTTCTGCAGCTAAACTTGAATTTCCGTCTGGATCAATAAAGTATCTCTCTCTCTCTATCTCTGTACCTCGCTCTCTTTCTATGTATGTATAGGTCTCTCTGTATCCTCTGTCTCTCTCTGTATTTCTCTCTCTTTTCTCCCTTTGTCTCTCTGTATCTCTCTTTTTCTCTCTCTCTGTGTATCTCTCTTTCTCTCTATGTATCTCCCTTGCTTTAGCTCTGTATCTCTCTCTCTCTCTCTGTATCTCTCTCTTTCTTGCTCTGTATCTCTCTCTCTCTTTCTCTCTCTGTGTGTGTATCTCTCTCTGTCTTTCTCTCTGTGTATCTCTCTCTTTCTCTCTCTATCGCTGTATATCTCTCTCTTTCTTCTCTTTCTCTGCATCTCTCTCTCTCTCTCTCTCTCTGTATCTCTCTTCTCTCTCTCTCTCTCTCTGTGTATCTCTCTCTCTGTATCTTTCTCTCTCTCTGTATCTCTCTTTCTCTGTATATCTCTCTCTCCTCTCTTTCTCTGTATCTCTGTCTCTATCCCTCTCTCTGTATCTCTCTCTGTTTCTCTCTTTCTCTGTTTCTCTCTTCTCTCTTTCTTTCGTCTCTCTCTCTCTTTGTCTCTCTCTCTCTCTCTCTCTATCTCTCTCTCTCTTTCTCTCTATCTCTCTCTCTCTCTTCTCTCTCTCTGTATCTCTCTCTCTCTTTCTCTGTATCTCACTCTCTCTTCTCTCTCTCTTTCTCTGTATCTCTCTCACTCTCTCTCTCTGTCTCTGTCTCTTTTCTCTCTCTGTTACTTCCCAACACTGAAGTAAGTGTACTTAGCCCACTTACCGGTTCTAGTCCTGGTTTAGTCCTGATTTAGTTAACATCTATCAATGTGCAGCATTTGAATATTTGTCAGTCAATAAGTTAAGCTCCAAATATTCTGTTATTTCTACTTTGAAGGGATTTAAAGTTACACCATATCCTTAAAACATAGTGTCTATACCTCTGTGTAAAAAGTACACTTACGTATCTGTCCAGGAGTAGCCTAGTCCAGCATTAGACTTGTCAAAAGTATTGAACATCTGATAAATAATAATAAAAGTAGTATCAAAACTAGATACTCATTGAACAGGTATCGATACTAAAAAGGTCACATTCACAGGACAGAAATGAACCTTTCCTGAATATCTTTAGAATGAGAATGAGATATATCAGAAGTAGCATAAGACACACAGACTAGTACACACCCATGTACCACTATGAACTACTTTTCATTATGATCGTGGTATCGTTAATGCTACTGAGTCTATTTCTTGAAGGTTTTGTCGAATGTTTGAACACACGCAGCCAGAACCTTGTAAGACTTTATATTAAATGAAATGTAATGCTATTTCAGATTTACTGAAGGACGCTTTCAAAAGTCAGATATGGTTTACTCCCTTTTTTCAGTCCTGTTTTTCAGCATCAGTGTGTGACTCTTCTGAAGCCTGACGATTGGATAACTACTCGTGCCTCTCAGGTTATAAGCATCTGTGAAATAAAGCAAACACTGACATGACACAAACATGAGGAGAGGTCTTGATATTAATGAACGAATGGAATGAAAAGCCAGTGGAATGACTTAAATTAATATTGCCATTTTAATCATTTGACTGCATAAAGGACACTGTGCAGAACCGTTTAGTCATGAAGGTAAAAGGATGTGAATGAGATGTTTCTATACATATTTGCAACAAATAGAGATACATTGCGGTAGGTAATTGATTTCGTTCAGTCAAAACACGGACGCCCTTGGGTTGCTATAGCTTCATTAACCTTACCTCTGCATACCATGGTTAACTGAACATACCCATTCATTGTGGTGAATTAGTATAATTCAATAAATGTACAAAGTTTATTCCTATGTCTCGTCTATGAGAAGTTGCAGTTCACAGTAGCGAGCAGTGGATTTTTTTTTTTTTTTTTTCATTCGTCCCAAAATGACTTCCACCACTGCTAAATCTGTGAATAAAAACTACTCAAGAACGAATGACTCACTCTTAGGGCAACTTCAAGTGGGTAAATGAGAATAGAACATAATTATAACATGGTTAAAAGCTCTTAAGAATAAATCGGCATTACAATTGTTATCTGTAAAAGCTGTATTTGATTTGAACATATTCGCCTCATATCTGGGGACACGTTAGACCAAATACAAATTCCCATCACGCAACACATGGATGTTTCAAGTAGACGAGACTAGCCTATAGCTCTTAAAACGATGATATACTCCAAATGTGAACTTTTAGCACCCGCTACTTATCACGGCCAAACAAGAAAACACATTTACATTCCGGCTCTGTGCGGTGGGCCACTCTGCAGGCTCCGATAAAGGCCATTTGCTTGAGAAAAGTAGGAGTGAGAGGTTTGCCAGTCTGCGAGAGTGACAGAGACAAAAACGCCATAATAAAGTGGAGTGGCTAGCAGGGAAAACAACACGGCGCGCTACGGAGAAGAAAAAAAAAAAAAAAAAAAAACGCAATCTGAAGAGCTATGTACGGCTTTCAAATGTCAAAACTACATTCCCGAGTAGACAATAGCCGTGGTTAGAGTAATGGACTTAAAGTGTGCATGTGTTTATAGGTGCTTGTGCAATCTGTGGCAGTATAAGTCTCACAGGTCGTCAACCTGCCAGAATAACAGAAATAACACAGGTTTCGTGTTTTTTTAAATTATTACTTTGGGTGGGATCGTACCTGTACCTGCAAATATTTATCATAGTTCATAGTAAAAAAAAAAAAAAAAAAGGAAGTTTTGGTCTTTGTTAACATCATGGTTGCTAGGTAACAGTGGAATTACCCATAGATATTCATAGACACGAAACTCTGCCCGCGGCTACCTGGAGTTTCGTCAATTTGAACATTCCCTTACATACAAATGAATGGTGAATGGTCAAATCCCCAAATTAAAGTATATAAAATGTTTATTTCATGGTATTTAAGTCATCTATCTGGTCTCCTCACTTGTAATATGTAACAGAGAATGTGCATTTAGTCATGAGATGCTAAATAGAAAATAATAATAAAATAAAATTGCATAACTGGGCTAATTATTATCTAAAATAAAACTCCAAAAGGTTTATACACTCAACAGTGACTCTTAACGAGGCTTTGACCTCACGTAAACCGGATGACACTCTCTTGATTGTTCATAATTTGTGATTTTTGAGGACTGGCTCCGGTGTTTCAAAATTAGAGTGACCAGATTTTCAAAATTCAAAACTGGGACATAACCTGGTCGGGGTGGTTGGTATAAATAGACCTGTGAAAAGAGCGCATAACGTTGTCTATTCTCGACTCACTTGTGTCAGTCATAATCTCCGGGACTTTTGTCGGTGCATTTTTTTTGCCTTTTGCTCATTTTTAAGCGAGCATTTTCAATTTTTCTGTATTTTAGCTTAACAAATGGCAATATATTCCCTTCTTTACCATTGGTGGGAATCAAATTGGTCAAAAATGGGGACACCAGGGACATGTGTTGTAAAAAAACTGGGACAAATCAATGGTTTTGGATAAATCTGCTGGAACATGGGATACAAGGCTCAAAACTGGGACTGTCTTGAGGAATAGGGACAACTGGTCACTCTATTGAAAAAGTCTTCCTAGGCTAGACGCGTAGCAAAGTGGAAAGCAAAGCCTGAGCATCCAACGCCACGTTTGCTAATGTACATGTCTGTGGAATGACCTATATCTGAAGCTCATGTCCAACTAGGAATTGACATTGAAAGTAAAACAAAAAAAAAATAGGCAGGATTGTTTGTAAAACCGAGCGTTTACTGAAATGTGTAGAAGTAGTATAACCTGTCAGATGCTACTACTGTCTACTACTACTGCAGGGTCAGCTCTAGCGTTCAGGGGGTTCTAAGCTGAATTTGTCTCTGGGGCCCCCGACAATGGTTGCCTCCTGGCTCAGCTATTGGTGATTCACATTTGACAACATTATGACTCTCGCAAGCCCTGTGTCCAATAAAACTTGATATATTATATTATTTTCAATATAAATATATGGGCTGTTGGGGGCCCCCTGGTGGCCTCGGGGCCCTAAGCAGCTGCTCAGTCTGCTTATAGGCTGAGCCGGCCCTGTTCATATGCATGTAATAAGTAAAACATTTGTAGAAATTCAATGCAAATCAAAACTGGGTCTAAACAGAGACTAGACCAGGACTAAAGCAGGACCAGAACAGGACAAACATCAGTAATAATCTGGCCTCAAACCAGTGAGAAAAAAACAGGGAAAAGTGTGAACAACGACACAAAAACATCTGCAAATGTAATTTCAAATACACAAAAAATGAACGAGAGAACATATTTTAAAAGTAGTGGTAGTAGTACATTATTTTGTTGTTAATAGTTTAAATATGTCTCAAGTTTTTCTTGAACAAAGCCAGAAAAGAAAATGTGGTACAACAGATTTACATTGAGATATCTGCCGACACAAACACAAAAGCTGTCCCCACTGCTCAGACACCTGTAGCACATTATTATAAATTTATTTATTCATGTGCCTGATAATCTTGTGGAAAATACTACAAGATCTCACATTAAACCGTTGGCTGTTTCTTTTAAACCTCATACCTCTGATGGATGAGTCTCTCCATCCTTTTGAGCGGAGGTGTGTTACATCTCATACATTATGTAGTCATGGAAGTCAATACAAGTGAAGTGTAATGATTTTCAGCCATTACTGTTTCATCATAATGTCACTCCCGTTTAATGCAATGTAATGACCACTTCACAGCTGACAGGGCATCTGTGTGAGGGCCACTGACATTTCAGGAAATAGACAGGGCCACGCTTAACTGGCAGTGCTATTAGTAATTGTTTGCTATAAATGCGCTATAATTGTTTCCCTACTGTACTGTATTTTTTGACTTTGAGAAATAAGTGGACAATTGTTATATATAAGGTTAAAAAAAAAAAAACATAATAAGCAAAATAAAATCCACCTTTGCCCTCTGAAACAGTTGTTTATTTCTTGTACCATAAATTAGAATTAGATGTGATTTAAATATTATTATCTACATGATCAGGAATGAAGTACACAAAAAGAAAAAAAAAATCAACCTTATAACAAAACAAAATTACACTTATTAGATTTTAGAGTGGGAAAATAGACATTTAAATTATATTGTAAAAAATATTTTTGTAAGGTTTGGATAAACATAGTAATTTGTTTATAGTACAACAAATAATAGATTAACTGATTAAGTGTTTTTTGATTTTTTTCTTTTTTTTCTATCACAAAAGAAGTTCCATAAGGTCAGTCATGGGACCTATTAACTTTTCTGTATTTTTATCATTCTAACTCTAACATCAACTATCTTACCAATAATTAAGCTGGATTTTAGGGTGAAAATTTTACTTTAAATTATATTTCAAAAAATACTGCAAAGTAGTATTTAGTATTCTTGCAACATCTACTGTCCTATAAACAATGATGCACTTGGTTTATCCGTAGAAACAATCTCATAAATATAGTTTCACATAAACACTATAAAAATATGATAAAATGTTATTATTATGCAATCATGCAAAAAACGTGGAATTCTTAATTAGACCATAAACTGCTCTTTCACCTACTGGGATGTTCTGCTTTTTAAATGGGGATGAACAGTCACAAACACAATTAAGAGTTGTGTCACATATCAATGCCACGGCTGGGGAACACCGACCTGTCAGATCAATAGGACTGTATGCAGAAATCGATATGTCCCCAGTGCCAGTCAATGCACATGAAATACTTATGTAAAGGAGCACTTGTAGCGGGGTTGTTTAGTAAAAGTTTGAAGTAATTAGTTATTGATGCGACGGTGAATCGTCCGTAACACAATTACAGCAAGTTAGGTCATAGTAAACAGGGATAAGCAAAATAATAATTAAAGAAAAAATATGGAAATAAGAAATATGTCCATGTTCATATTTTTGTTTTATTTTTTAAATCCATGCAAGTAAATGTATGTATATACATGCCCTTATAGGCTTAGGTAAATGTTGGTTAAATGAGTAAAGTGGGTGGAGACCAACCAGACCACCCGGCCAAGTTACAGGTCAGGTCTGTGGAGAGGCAACCTCACTCATTTAATGTTTAAGGTTTTCACGGTATTTCAGCAATAAAAACACTTGTAATTGAACAAGTGCAAAATCTATAGGGGTTTCAGATTGATTCAAAAATTAGGTTTGTTTTTTTTTTTTTTTTTTTCAGTTTTGAGACTAACCAATCACAGGGCAGAATTGTGGGTCGGGCAGGAGCCAGCACTGAATGAACCAAAACAAACATGCCAGCGCTGACAAATGTACTTCAATCTATTTTAGCACATTTTTCAGCTTGTTCTTGTCTTGACCAGTCTTGGAGTATTTGTTTGAACGTTCCAATCACTGGTTCTGTACATTGTCAGTGAGTCATCCCAGATTGATACGTAGAAGTCAATTAACAGAGCTACACATATTAACACTAATGGGAGTGACCTCAGAGAAAGAAGGCAGCCCATTTGTTTCTTATTAATTTTCATATCTTGAGTTATGGACACAATAGCGAAATAAAATAACCAGGATCACATAGAGCTGGTTAATACAAACATTTTAAGACCAAAATGATGAGCCTGACAGCAGCATTTAGAAGAGAGGGGCGACAGTTTTCTAATGTAAAGTGAGTCGATGGAACCGAGAGCACAGTCCATGCTCACTTCCTATTTGGAACGTGGGTGGCTAGCAGTTTAGCTATGTTCATTATATATAACAGTCTGTCTGAGAGGCAGGTTAACCTATAAGATGAAGCTGAAACCCATGAATAGACGAGTTTACTTTGAACATTTTAGTCAAAGCAACACATATCCATGGAGATAAACAGATGCAACCCCATCAGAAAAGTGGTCACATTGCACCTGTTATATTGTCTACTAAAATAAATTATAATGATTTCTACGATTCTAACCCCTATGCAGCCAAGAGCCGCCTCGGAGTAGTACAAGTTCATAAATATTGAAAGACTATTTCCCCCACAAAGGATCTTCTTTGCTACACTTTTACTCATTCGAATGGCTCTGTTACAACATTGTCTGCCTCTCTAGAACAAAGCATTGTATGGATCGCATTGAGTTGAATCTCCCATTGTTTTTTTCTGTCCGTCTTCTCTCCACAGATCACACTGAACAAAACCCACTACCACGAAACAGTCCGACCTATTGTAACTCCCGATCCCTGTGCTGGTTTTGATGACCCGCAAGTCGTTGGACCATTGAAAGACAAAAGGTAAAACGGGTATGGATTTTTTCCCTGCTCGGACGGCTATCCCTGAGATGATTAAAGTAGTTCATGAGGTAGAAATATAGAATTCTTCCCGGCGAGTTCATCGACTTGGACTATAGATACATTAAAACGCGGGCAGGAAATCGTTGGCCGATGCGCGTCGCGGTTGTTCGGACTGCGGAGCTATGATGTGATGATGGGAGCTGCAGTTTGTGAGAGAGTCCCAAGTGACTACACAGGGGGTAGAACGCCAAGGGAATAGTATATGCAAATAAACAAATGATTGTATAAGTAAACTATGGAAATGGTAGTTCTTGTCGAAGTAATTAGCCGTGTAGTGTGCTGCGTATAATCTGCAGTCAAATACGAACGTGTCAAAGCTCCCATGTAAGCAAAATACATCTGTCTGCATCTAATTAGAAAGTGTTTTCATTTTTTTTGTCTGATGATGAGGAAGTGCACGTTAGCATGCTAGTTGTTTTTTGCTTTACTGCCACAGCAAAACTCCGGTTTGGTCTCTGAAAGTTGTCAAAGTGCTTATAAGCTCATCACGGTGCATAATTAGGATGTTAAGGTAATTGAGGAATAAGTTTGGACCACTTCAAACCATTTAAAATGAACAAGTGCTGTTTTTCACATTATTAAGACAATAATAATTTAGTATGGCACCTTGTAGCTGTTCCCAGGTTGTAAAGCAGACATGTCAAACTCAGGCACGCGGGCCCATATCAAATATGTATTAGAGCTGACCCGCCGGCCGTGGCGCCAGTATAGAGCATGCACCGCTAATACTATGAATCCCAGAATGCTTTGCAAATGTGTTGGCGCTGACCCCCACCACTTCTCTTGACACCTACTAGCAGCTGCTACCTGTCGCCTCACTCAAGTTTAATCCACCCTTTCTGAAAAACATGCAAATGTTGTTGAAAATTTTCAATAAATATTAAGTTTGGCCCACGATTTAGTCACAGTTTTTAATTTTGGCCTCTGTGAATTTGAGTTTGACACCCCTGTAAAAAATAAAAAATCCATACTTAAAACAGTAATCCATCCTAAAACTTGATGCTAGATTCTTATTTGAACAAGGATTGATAGTGAAAAATGTCAGTATCAAAATTAGTGATTGTATCTGTATCCTGCATAAAAATGGTAAACTTCTAATAACCGACACATAGTTGGGTTCTGGGTTCACACCACAAATTACGTATTAGACTTCCACCCAACGGTACTATAAAAGTATCATAATTTTTTATAGTCACTTGGTCTGTCCTCCCATCATGCAGAAACAAGAGCCACGGTAGGAACAGAGATGGATTATAATGTAGCGCTATAACAGGCAGACCAAAGCGAGCGTGGGCCTACTGCGAGCGTTTCCATGGCAACAGCAACATTACCTGTGGCACTTTGTGGAGCTCCTCTGACAGCGAGTAACTAAAATGCATGCGATAATTATCTTAATTTTCTCTACATCTGGTGAAGGCTGGAAGTGGCAGGAGTGATTTAGTAAATAACATTATTCTAACCAGTGCTGTTGTTGTGTCCTTGGGCAAGACACTTCATGCATTGCAGGGGTTTATGATAGTCAGTCAATAATCAGTGAAAATCCCACTGTGTAACATTTCAGTCAATAGCCATAAAAGTGGTTTTATTAACTTAACTGTGAGTTGGCTCGCCTCTCCACTGACCTGACTTAAAACTTGGCCTTGGCCCGTAAGTTATGTAACGAGACAACATCTCCATGGAGACAAGGAGGTGACACGCCCACCTCGTTATGCAGTAGAGCTTCAATTGTGAATAAAGAAAGTTTCAAAGATGCACTACGCAACTTTTCTAGTACCTGTTGCCATGGAGATGTTATTGCTTTGTCAACAATGTTCCACAGTATGGCAGTAGAGTAGTAAGTAGATAAAGCCAAAAAGGCCAAGTTACAGGTCAGATCTGTGGGAGAGCCGACCTGCTTACAGTACAAATGCATGTTTTCCAAGGTTTTTGGAGCTGCAAAAAAACATAACCACCTAAATGAATAACTTTTAATACTATAGTGTGGATTATTCTAGTTCCCCAGAGAGAAACAAGTGGGGAATCCTACACCAGAAAAAGTTACATAGGTGCATCTTTAAATTACTTTGTGAGAAAAAAAAAGAGTTGTAATTTCAATTTTATTTTTTACAATAGTATTTTGTCTTGTTTTTTTTAAATTTAAATTCTAATTTTAACGTGATTCTTCAGCAGCACAGAAAGAGAAGGAACACAATTCAGAAGCTGTATTCAATATTTGGTAGTTTGCCAGATTCACTAATTAACCATGATTATTGCAAAACAGTGTTGACAATGTGATTTCCTGTTCTGAAGGGCTGCCGTGGCATGTATAAATGCTAACACTAATTGGACTGACTTGGACTGACATCTCCGGTTGTACAATCAAACCTGACGTCTCACTAACCGCACACAGGGTGAGCACAAAATGGCTTCTTACACTATTTAAAACATACATGTCAATCACAGTAGCATAGCACAAAAAATATAGCTCGATAATTTGAGTTTATTCATTGAAAGTTGTGAAGAATTTGAAATAATATTCTATGAGCTATTCTTTGTTCAGTCTTGGTGTCACAGTTAAAATACAACAACTGAAACTATATATTCAGTGCTTTCTCGAACTGAAATTGTAAGAAAATATTGTCATATTGTTAAAATATTGTTAAAACTTAAATATTGTTAAAATTATGCAATGTCAATTAAAGTCTATCTTTTTTATATGATGACATGAATTCAATTTTAAAATGTATTTTTATTTACTGACTGATTGATTTAGTTAGTTAATTAGTGAGTGAGTGGCTTGGACTAGCTTGATAAGATAAGATAGCCTTGATAGTACTACATAGGAATATTAGATAGACTTTTATTTCCCCAAGCTAACTACCATCCATCCATCCATCCATTTTTTTATTCCGCTTAACTGGGACTGGGTCGCGGGGGGCAGCAGTCTAATCAGGGATCCCAGACTTTCCCTCACCCCCAGACACGTCCTCCAGCTCCTCCGGTGGGACCCCAAAGCATTCCCAGGCCAGCGAGAGAAACATAGTCCCTCCAGCGTGTCCTGGGTCTTCCACGGGACATGCATGCTCGGAATGCTCCAAACCCCTCCCTAGGGAGGCGTCCAAGAGGCATCCTGAGCAGATGCCCGAGCCACTTCAGCTGGCTCCTCTCGACGTGGAGGAGCAGTTCTACTCCGAGCTCCTCCCGTGTGACCGACCTCTTCGCCCTATCTCTAAGGGAGCGCCCAGCCACCCTGCGGAGGAAGCCCATTTTCGCCACTTGTATCTGCGATCTTTTCGGTCATTACCCAAAGGTCATGACCAGAGGTGAGGGTGGGAACGTAGATAGACGGGGTAAATCGATCCAAGCTTACTTACTTACAATTATGGATACAAGCCATTGTACTTTTGATTATGGCTACACAACATATTTTGTACTTTATATATTTGCATTTTGCTTTACAACAGCAATTGTAAATACATGCTCCATTCTTTGTTGGGTTTCATATTTCATTTTGGGGACATTACATTGACTTACATTCAGTTTCCTGGAGACTGATCCTAAGCTTAACCTAAACCTTAACCTACTATTTCAACCCATATGTGAACTAATAAAGGATTTACACCGTGGGAACCAAACTTTTGCCCCCACAACGGCAGCAAGTCCCCATAACGTGAGTGTGTGTATACAGAGCCAAGTCCCCACAATGTCAAAGATACCCACACAAACACACACACACACTCTCTCTTGACTCAGGGTTCAAACGTGCACGTCCCTCCGAAGCACAGGGATGTGTCAAACTCACTCACTGTCTCGTTGTTGTGACATCATCATCGTGTGCCCGCAGCGACAGGGCACGACCGGCGTGTCCACGGAAATACGCGCAGTTTAACTCACTACAACCGCTGTTCTGAACGCCGCAGCAGCTTCCTGGATTGTCTCAGGGCTAAATGTTTACACGTGTAAGGTAATTACGCAGAGTTTAAGACGGGATAATCAAACAGAAGCCTGAAGATGTCAAATGTATTCGCTAGATGCTTAAAGGTTTAACGATTGGATGCTAATTTCACTAATATGTGCAAATACTTCTATAGAGATTTTGCTTTAAGAAGTAGCTTGTCTTCCCTTTTTCGACAATGCTGAGGTAGCGTATAGGCTCGTTTGATGGTGGGACACGGGCAGCAGATGTGACATAAGCAGAGTTATAGTTTAATAACCGTTACCTATAGCAACCACGCCGCAAACAAGGGCCAAATCTCATCTAATAACAATTACAGCAGTTACAATAAACTTTACATTGAGTATATTTGACAACATAATCTGAATCCATCTGCGAAATACTTTGCAATTATGTTTGTGCACTAACTAAACCACATTTCAGTGCATTCAACTGTGTAATGTTCAAAGTCAAAGATACACGAAAAATGTTTCTTTCAGTACACAATTAGTAGCTGAAGCTGAGAGCACAAAGTCTGCAAGTAAATTAGAAGCACTACGCGGCAATGTGGGACTTTAAACCTTATTATGGTTTATAGGCGACAGCAGCCCAGTTAGTAGTCGGAGCGCTTGTCCACTGATCTGAAGGTCGGCGGTTCGAATCCCGCTCTCGACCTAAACATCGTTGGTAGATGGGTAAGACACTTAACGCTGCTAAATGTATTTGTGCAAGATGCTATTACTGAATGATTTGAGCCCTTTAAGGTTTAAGCCAACTGGATTTCAGCATTGAAACTGGCAACCCGAATGTGAGACTCATAGAGGCTCCTTCTGCTTTCTGATTGGATAATGTTCTCGAGAACCAAAGCATAAAATTATAATGGGACATCGTGTACAATGTTTTGTTTTTTGTTTTTTGTTTTTTTGCTGTTGTTTTTTTTTAGGGATTTTTTTGGTAATCAAGAACAAATCCGCATTAAAATTGTTTTCAGCAAAAGTTATATTTGACTTGAACATGCAATATAAATTAATATTTATTTATTAATTTATTTATTTATTCATTCATTCATTCATTTATTTTTGGCAGAACTGTTATAAAAAATATTAATGTCGTTGTCATTTTTTTGCATATAAAAAATATATTAATTTGAGCCCCAACCACCCGTCTCTCTGCCCCTCTCTCTCTTTTCTTTGCTTTCCTTTCTGTCATCTCTCTCTGTCTCTTTCTCATTTCCCCCCAGTTCTCTCTTCCCCTTGTTTCTACTCTTTCACCACCCCCATCTTCCCTCTCTCCTTTTCTCAGGTCACTTTCCCCCGTGTTACTGCACAGTTTTCTTCTTTTCTCTCCATGTCTTTCCCAACTTCGTCAGCCCTTTCTTCTCCCATTTCTCCCTCTTCTTGCTTTTTCCCCCTCTCTCATCATTCTTTCCTCCCCTCCTCTTTCAACTGTCTTTCTCTCCCATTTTCTTTCTTCTCTCTTCTTTCTACTCTTTCACCTACATCTACTCCCCTCTCTTCCTCGTCCCACCCCTTTCCCTATTCTCTCCTTCCTCCCCCCTCTTTCCTACTCCACAACACTCTCTCCCTATCTCTCTCTCGTCTCTTCCTCTAGCTCCTCTCTCGTCACCCCTCTCACACTTCTCTCTCTCTCCTCCCATCTTATCTTCTCCTCCCGTCTTTTTCTTTCCCCATTCCACCACACACCCCCTCCCTTCCTCCGTCTTCCCCCTCGCCTGGTAGAACATCTTCTGTGGCACTTTTCCGTCCCCACTCCTCTGTGTCCTCAGTTCTTCTTCACCAGTCATTACAAAGATCTTCAGTTGACTCACAACTCACGTGCCTTCCCTCACTTGCACCTCCTCTTCCATATTCTGGTCCTTAAAAGAAATATATTCTATATCGATCATTACTTTTTTTTTTGTGTCTATGAGGAGGATGTGTACGTCAAATACATAGCTAGTTAATTGACGGGTCCTTAGGCGTTTGCAGCGGTCTGTATTGGTTCGTTATGACACATTAGTCTACAGCCTTATAATCTTAAAAGAGAATAACCTGGCTGTGTGATTGCAGCTAATGACAGAAAATGTAAGTATAGTATAAAATCAATCCAAATTTGTGCCTATATACTACCATGATCCATACGGGATATACACATCACGGCACTACTGCTCAAAAAAGCTTCTGCTACTCCTACAACTGGCTAAGGGGGCTTACATCTACTGCATGCTATCTGACCATAACACTACCTACCTATTACTAACGACATGACTGCTTCCTGCTGACGACAGATGTTAAACAGCTACTACTGACTACTTACCACTACATACTACTGCTCAACTCACTACGACCTACTAACTAGTTACTATTACTACGGCTGCTGTGTCTTGCTACAACTCGCTGGAGAGTGCTATACTAGGCTGAGCTAAAAATTACTACTAGGACTGGAAGACTGCGTCTGCGCTACAACTACGTCGCATACTACACTATTACTACGTACTGCGTCGGCTGTTACGTGCTGACAGGACTACGGTACAAACTGACTCTAGTACTGACCTACTCAACTACTGCTGCTGCTGTCTCGTTCTGCATTAGCAAACGGTCAGCTAACTGCTCTTACTGGCGTGTCGTGACATGAAGCGTGCTGCTATGGGCTGCTACACTACCGTAGCTAACTACTACGAATTACATACTACTGCTGGCTCCTGCGCTTCTGCTTAACAACCAACACTTACTACTTGATTACTATAACTACGTAACTAGCTTTCGCATAGTCATTTTCTTCGTGACGTACAACTACTAGTAAACCTATTAGCATTGTACTAGCGTGAACTACGTAACTTAGCTGGCATGATCTGACTAACAACTACGGGCATTCCTATTCTACGTCTCACTTACTACTGCTCATAGACTCGCTTTCTAGATCGTGACTACAACTACTACTTCACTGCTGCTAGTGTGCTACAACAACTACAGAAACTGACTACTACTATCGGGTGACAACGGCATAGCGTACTGAACTGCATGCTTTGTGCTACTAAACTGACTACTGAGCTGTTGCGGCATCGACTACTAACTCAATTACTACTGAGCTGAAGCTTCTTCAGGTGCTATTCAACTACTGGGGACTATTAACTATTACTCACTTACCTGCTGCTGCTTGTTGCTACAACTACTCCTACTATTACACTACGACTGCTGCGTCTATTCTCTGGCTACAACAACAAGACTACTACTACTACTACTCTGCTTATACTCAGGTCGGACTACTATAATGTGGGGCTATCTCGCTACTAAACTTATACTCCTGCCTGTTACTTTGCTGCTCGTACTCTAGAGCGCCGTACATTCCTGAAAGTATGTACTTCTTCTGCTTCCAAAACTACGACTGCTACTACTACTATTTTCCGGACTATATCTCAGTTGCTATGTTTCATTAGTGTTTTTCCGGGGGTGTGACTTATACTCAGTGCGGAGTACAGATATGTGGATTAGATCCAAGTAACTGTTACGTTGTTTTTATGTTTTGGTTATGTCTCCAGCAGCACCGTACAGGCGGAAAAATCTGGTACTACTACTACTGTCTATACTACGCACTGCTAATACTACTTTCTACGACTGCTCCAGTGCTACTACTACTGCTAATCCATTACTGGTAACTAACCGTTTTGGAGAATCTTAGCCCAGT
Organism: Periophthalmus modestus; assembly: GCA_019594935.1. Classification (NCBI taxonomy): domain Eukaryota; kingdom Metazoa; phylum Chordata; class Actinopteri; order Gobiiformes; family Gobiidae; genus Periophthalmus; species Periophthalmus modestus. The sequence goes on from JAIEZT010000235.1 coordinate 76,037, forward strand.
TTAAACCCACTGAGTTCCTAGTGACCACAACTACTATTTAACTGACTTCTACGGCAACCGACACCACCACGCTTACTTTCTGCCTATGACAACCGTGTTAGCAATTATCTCCGAAATACTACGACTAATTCCTAGTAATACTTTGCAACTACTTGCTACTTTTTCTATTTCTAGATACTTCTTTCTAACTACAGTCAAAGTCCTAAATGTATTTCGGCTACGGCGACTGGGGTGTGTAATTCTCTTTATCTTCAAGCCCATATTACTAAAGGCCACAAAATAAACATGACTATTTACACTCTGCATCGGGTCAGTTTTCCTAGTTTGTCATTCCAGTAGTATTTTTTGGTATGTCTTTATACTGCAGTCTTGTATGTAGCCCTCTGTTGCTTTCCCCATTATCTGATTTTTCAGTGTGTTTTGAATGCTGTTGCCTGTGAGTCAATCCTCAGTATAATACACTCAGACACAAGCAGTTAAGGGCATACGCCAGTAGATGAAAATTCAAGGTGGGCCCTCACATGGTGGGGGGGATCAGTATCGGTGCATAGAGCGCTGCTACTCTAGACGCACAAAGATCATGCATTTTGTTATCAAAGTGAAACCTCGAGTAGCTAGGCAGCGTGGTTTGCGTCGCAGAGGTTTATGCAGCTAATGTTTTCATAATGC
>JAIEZT010000236.1:0-76585 GCA_019594935.1 Periophthalmus modestus
TAAACTAAAAATCTGTGAATGAACCCTTGTGCTGTAGACCTCCCCCTTATGATCTAAAAGAAGGTGGGCTACAATTCAAATGAGAAAATACAAAACTAATAAATCCTAAACCTAAAAAACTCTAAAAATCTAAAAACACATGTAATTAATCTAACCTCAATCTACACGGTGAATCCAACTTGTCTTCTACAGTCAGAACACTCAGAAGCACTGTCGCGTTTCCCATATGGCCATCGAACAATATCTCCATCAGGGTCAAAGGACATAGGTTTGTAGGACGTTTGTTTCTAGTTCTGAGGGACTCTTAAGAGACAATAGTGAGTGGTTATTACTATATATGATCTCTGTAGGTATCTTCATATCTATTAGTTGTCCCAATTTGAATTTCTAAGTAGACAAAGGAGCAACGAGTAATCAAATCTAATTACAAAGAGATTTAAGAAAAATCACATTTATAAAGGTTCTTTCATTAAAGGTGCCACTATGGTAACTTTCTGGTGGCTGTCGACCACCTGCTTGACTCCATGGAGATGCTATTGCTTTGGCCTAGAATGTTCCACAGTATGGCATTTGACAGTATTCGGTCTCCATGAAGACGAGGGTGATGCCATCAGGCATGACCCTTTCAATATATCTTTGAGCAGTTAAACCATGTAATAGAAAATGCAAGATAAATAACTTTAATGCCTTACTGCGGAGCATTTCAACCTGTCATGATCCATGTGTTCCTGTCCTTGTGTTGTGCCTCCTGTGTTCTCCACTCCCCCCTCCCTCACCTGCCTGACTCCGGAGCTGGGCAGAGAGTCCTGGCTCCTCCGCACGCATCTGCAGCCCATCAGCGCTGATCAGCACCACCTGCGGCGGAATAAGAGGGGCCCAACTCCAGTCACTCAGTGATCAGATCGTCCGTGTGTCTATGTGACAACTCCAGTTCTGCTTTTTGAATGCTGTACTACCTCGTTTCTGTGACTTATTGGATTTTTGCTTCCTCCAGATTCCTGCTCTCTGGATCATCCCAGCTCCCGCTTTCTGCCTCGTCATCTGCCGGTATAGTTTGTCATTGTCTTTGCCCACTCGTCACCATGGCTCTTACCTGCACTCTGCTCTGGCTCCCGCTTCCTGGATCTTACCTGCTTCTCATCCCTGGCTCCGCTCCCCGCTCCCGTGTCTCCGGATCTGTCTGCTCCCCGTCACCTGCTCCCACTCACTCCTCGTTCTCCGCCTGACTACCATTATTGTTGAAAATTTGCACATTATTGTAAATAAACACTGTTAAAAAACCGCTCCCCGAGTTCTGTACATTTGGCCAACCATTCTCACCCGTTACAACAGAACGATCTGGCCAACATGGACCAAGCAAACTCGGGTGCGGAGCAAACACTCCAACAGGCGCTTTTTGCATCACGGAGCGATCATAGGGTCAACATGACCAAACTATCCAGACTCTTGTTGAGCAAAATCAGACTCTTTCGCAGCAGGTGGTTCCAACTCAGCTATCAGTCGCCGTGCTGCTCGCATCTCCGCCCTCGGCTCCACAAGCCCCCGCTGGGGTTACACCGCCGGGGTCTCCCGGAGTCGAGGGGCACGGACCCTGGAAACCGTACTCAGGTCAGCCCGGCCTCTGCCGGGCTTCCTTCCTCTTCCAGTGCAAATCCATGTTCCAGCAGCGTCCCGGCTGTTTTACATCTGACGCGGCCAAGACACGCTATATCTGCGCGGATTATTGAGGGGGAGGACCTCTGCAGTAGGCCGAGGCCAAGTTTTCCAAGTCGATGTTGGATACTAAAACTTTGAACACTTTCTAAGGGAATTTGAACTGGTGTTTCACCATCCGCACTACAAGGTGGACGCCACCTCGCAGTTGTTGAACCTCACCCAGGGATCTAAGTCGGTTGCGGATTACACTATCGAGGTTTTGGACATTAGCAGCTGAAGTGGAATGGACGGACAGCTCGCTAAAGGCCGTGTTTTTTAAAGTACTCAATGAACAATTTTAAAAGATGAACTCGTGTCTCGGATGAGCCTCCGGATTTGAGGTCACTCATCTTCCTGATCAGTCGGATTGATAATTGGTTGCAGGCGCGCCAGCAAGAGGGACATCACCCGCCAGTCCGGACCAAGGTATGCTCCTCCTCGCTACCCCCTGACTTGGATTCTTTGATCTCACCAGCCCAACCGGATTGATGACCACCTGCAAATGGACAATTGCTGGCGCGGGGTCACACATGTCACGGAGCCCGTCACCCTGGTTCTTTTCCGGCAACCATCACAAATCTCAGCGGTCCATGTCATCTCCTCCCCATCCACTCCGTTGGTGTTGGGCTACCCTTGGCTACGGACCCATAACCCAATCTTAGACTGGGCCCAGAGGAGGGTGTCGGGGTGGGAGTTCTTCATGCCTCACCCGCTGCCTACAAACTCCTGCTGCAGGGGCTACCACCTCTCCAGAACCCGCCACCCCACCTTCCTGTGTCGTGGGAGCCCTCCATTTGGAGGGTTGAAGACCTCGCAGTTCCGCTGGACACAGTCCTCAGTCCAGGGACTGCCTCGTCTCCTTGGCTCCTCGCCCTGCGCCTCGCCCTGCTCGTCGCCCCGCTCCTCGTTCTGCTCCTCGCCCTGCTCCTTGTCCTGCTCCTCGTCCTGCTCGGACCTTGGACCCTGTTCCTTGGACTTTTGACTTTGGAAAAAAGTCACTGTTAAACCGCTCCCCGAGTTCTGTACATTTGGCCCACCTTTCTCACCCGTTTACAACACAACCAAAGCAAAGTTACATAGTACACCTTTAAACTGTGGAGGCTTGTTAGCAAAATGCATGTGCGGTATGTTTTACATTTACCGTAGAAAAGGGAGGATGGCGATATCAGGAGAGTTGTTTTGGCTTGTTAGTGTCAGATCTTCTGCCCAAATCCACCAAAGTCAGAACACTCCATGATGGGGATATAGAAGGTGTGTTGAGTCGGATCCAACAACAGCTGCTTTCCCTGTAAATTCAAGTATATTCACTAATGAAACATCTTTTAAAATATTATTGTACATTATATCATAGACATAGATAAAAAAATATTAACACAAATATGTCATGAATATTAACCTACAATGTTCGGAACGGTCTGTCACTGGTCAGCGTCTTACTGACAACAGTTTCTGTTTGACACCAAGAGGATGCAGTCGTCACACCATTGGTGCCGCTGTCAATTACACCCAAGTCGATTTGGTTGTTGCCACAGTTATACCAGTTGCCGTAACAGCTTCCATACTGGTACTGGCATGAACTGAATGTCGCCTTGTTGCGAAGTTCCACCTGCCAAAGAGAATGGAATATTCAGTTACCTCAATATTCAAGGACTAGGGTTCCCCAGCAGGTAGTGCGATCAGTCTTGACAGAAGGTTGTCAGTTAAATAACCATACTGCAACTTTTGTCCAGTTTTTCCCTCCACTTTATGTACACTGAATATTTTGCAAACACGTAGTAAATCCAGCCTTTATATAATTGATAATTTTGTTGAATGAATTGCACCAAAAATCTATGCAACTTTGAGTATTGAGAAGTTAACTTTTTAAGACTCATGCATGTAATAGTATTGTTATATTGGGCTGACAAGTATAGCTTAGAATCACCCACAAAAGGATTTGTTCTGTACTGAAGTATAAAATTAAAACAGTAATCCTTACCCCAATGCTCCCATTGCTTTCTGTTGTGGCAGTGAAGCTCACCACCCCTCCATAGAAGTGACTCGCAGAGGCCAGTGAGAGCCACAGCAACTGCAGGACCACCAGTGTAGTGGAGAACATGATGCACACAGCTCACTGTTGCTCCTCTCTCGCTGCTTTTTACTTCGGCATTATTTATACCTGTCACTCTTCTGGAATGTGATATATCAAAACAATACAGAGCTGCTAAACTAGTCTGATGGAATGAAGGAAATAAGATCACTATTACTGTAAACCTCAGACAAATTTCGGAGATAGCCTGAACATGTGATTTCTTAATCCATGTGCAGTGTTGGGAAGTAATTAAATACATGTACAGAAAATACATATTCAGAATACTCATTTTTGAGTAACTATTTTTCAGTACAGTTACTTATCATGTGATGGTATTCAGAAAAAAACTTTGTTACTTGTTACTTTACAAAAAATAGAGGAATACATGATCGTACTTCTTGCAATTTTATTTTGAACTACACAGTATTAGTGAGAATAAGTGTGTCCATTGATTTTTCATCTCTAATTGGACATAAACAAATGCAGAACAAACAGTGCAACAAAAATAAAGCAGTTTTGTAATTACGTCTCATGTTTTAACACTATTATATTCTGCAGCTCAATGTGAGAGTATTCATTGTAATGGAATACTGATGATAAAATACATTTTAATTTGGGTATTCAGTATTCTGTTACTAAATACATTTTTCCATCACTGTCCATGTGTGACTGATCCTTAAAAGAGCCAAACAAAAACATACTGTACTTTGTAAGTGCCAGGTATTAAGTGTAATATTTAACATGTAATTAGGTGTAGTTAATTACACACACGCACAAGCCTTTTTATTATTTTTTTTACTTGCCTCTTTTTGTACATGTCTTTTTTCTTTTTGTTTATTTGGAGCATAGTTGGATGATGACCAAAAATGCAGTTTAGTTTTCATTCATGCTGAATCTCTCTTTGTTAGCTTTATTCAAGAATGGTTTGCCTATTCAGAATGCACTCAAACCCTTCTCTTCTACTAAAACATTTACAAATCACTATAGTTATTACACCTATACATCACATAATAACACAATATGAATAACCATATTTAATTGAGAATTTGAGTTGTTCTCACTGTTATCCACAATGCTTGGTTCTTTGATATAATTGTAGTACTAGGATCAAAACTCGATACTCATTTGAGCAGGTATCGATACTAAAACAGACACAGGACAGAACTGAACCTTTCCTGAATAGTTTTAGAATGATCTTGCTCTGTATCAGAACAAGTATAAGACACACAGACAAGTATACACCCATGGACCACTATGGAACCTACCTGGACCACTGAGGGACTGCACAGATATAAGGCCACATGGGAATATAAACGAAAGTACTGCTATTTAATGTCGGAAATCACATTCTGTTGTCTAAATAAATAAAATTCTGTAGTATCGAAATTAAGTTTGAAATTTTAGCATCGTGACAACATTATATGTAAATAGACAAAGTACCAGTACAAAGTGTAGAACAGTGTACTGATGTTACTCTCTAGCAGCTTGCGTGACCAGGTATTTATCCCTTGCTTTTCTCATCTGGTAAACAGCCATTGTAATGATGAGGAGACAAGTGATTATGATTGACACATTCAAACCTACATTCAAGTTTGAACCAGACACTAAAAGAAAACAAAGGTACTCAGTTAAAGATGAACCTAATTAATTAATTAACCTAATAATATAGCTTCTTTATTTCAGTCCTCGATGCAACTACATTATTTAAACAAGCACACAACATACAAGTCAGATCTGTGGAGAAGCGAGCTCACAACATTCCAAAAACAATACCATCATGTCGACTAACTGATGACCCAGCTGAAATACACAGGGCACCTTTTAGATTGTCAGATGATTTATTTCTGTAAATAGAGTTAGAAAAATAGAGATTTTTCCTAATTAGAAGCCAACAATCTCTTGTAGATTTGTGCATTTGAATATTGACTTTGACCAATAAGCACATCCTATAACAAGAGAAATGTTTTAATGCAGTTAAAACAGATATGACTGGTCAGAACCCAGAACCCTGAAGGAAGATGTTGTCATAGATTAGAGCTGCTTGTAGCAATAGTAGAGAGGGGGCATATGTTTTTTCTGCATTGATATAAATGACCTACTGCGATGGGTCAATAGGTTGAGTCTCACGTGACATCACAACAGCCCAGAATCCCTTTAGTTTAAACTGGAGGACAGGTCAGACTTCTATGGTGGTATTTGCTCTCTAATCATATTAGATTTTTGACCCTGGTTTATGCTAAATATCTCTGTAATTACTGGGCCTATCCACATGAAACAAAATCCTTTCTGTGAGTTTAAAAAAAATAACTACATGGACTTCCAGGATGGCGAGGGAGCAATCGGCAGCATAATTCCTTAGCTCCCCGGTGGCCCGTTGCTCCCTGACAAAGAGAGCGTCATAACTAGAAATAAAACGTTATCAGTAATACGTCAGGGGGTAATAAAAGAAAGATGAGAGTAAAATCTGCTAGATAGTAAAAATGAAGAGGACTCTTTACCCGCGGAGGCTGCCGCGGCTATTAGGCTAACAGAAAGCACAACCATAGATGCTATTCAAGCTAACATTCTAGCAGAGCTGAGAAATGTCAAAATGACATTAAGAAGAATTTAATAATAAGATTTACACTCTAAAGACTGAAGTGAGTAGCTTCAGAGAAGAAATGGGAAAGCATATGGATGGTTTCACTGCGGACTTGAAACATGTGACAGAGTCGGAGAAGCCGAGCAGAGAGCAGCCGACATGGAGGAGTTCAATGTTGACGTTTGATGAGATGCTCTGAAACACACTCTACAGCTACAAATGGAACTCCAAAGACAAACTATTAGACCTAGAAGCCTGCTCCTGTAGAAATAATATCCAAATTCCCGGGATTGCTGAGGGGGCGGAGGAGACCAATATTCAAGTGTTTATGGAGGACTTTCTTAAATCCGAGCTCTCCCTCGCTGACGCTACTTTAGCCATACAGCGCTGCCACCGCTCTGTGGGTCCTAGGCCGCCGCTGAGCGCTAACCCCAGATCTACCGTAATATGTTTTCTGGAGTACAAGACGAAGGAGATGGTTCTCCGCTCTGCATGGGGTAAAAGGGGATATTCAGTTTAATGGAAGGCCTGTACATTTCGACCAAGAGTATCCCAGTGATCTGCTTTTCAAGCGTAAAGCCTACAACCCCGTTAGGAAAATGCTCAAAGAAAAGGGATATCGCTTCCAAACTTTATACCCGGCTAGACTCCGTGTGTTTTATGACGGGGGCAATGACATTGTGGTCTATAACAGTGTGGAGGAAGCCACGAATGACCTGGAGAGGAGGGAACACAGCGGACCCGGCTCCTCCCAGACCGAGGAGACCTGGAAATCTGCGCGTGTGACAAAGAGTTGGAACAGAGAAGAGCTGACGAGAAGCATCAAGGAAAACTGAAGATGTTTAAAGAAGCACTATCTGATTCCGAGGAAGCTTCTACGTGGTAAAAGTGTAATCAATATTACATCTGCGCTCTGATAACTGAATAACTACATCTGATTGGCCGTCGGGGAAACTGCTTCCTCACTATGCGCCCACCACAATGGACAGAGGATGGAGGGTGGCAGCACTGCGAGGGGTTCCCCTTGTCTCTCAGGGATCCTCCTCCCAACTTTGAAGGTGTGGACTCATGCTTCACTTTTGGAGGTCACATATATTCCATGTTTTGGTATGTTCTTGTTCCTTTTTTCCGCAGACCCATGTGTGTTTTTCAGAGCATCTAGAGGTATTCATGTTTAGTTTGTATATTTTTACTGATGGTGGTTAAACAGCAGTATACAGTTATCACTCTTAATGTAAATGGTTTACGTAACCCCATCAAAAGGACTAAAGTCATTGCTAAAATGAAAAGAGGAAAATATGATATAATATTTTGGCAGGAAACTCATCTTTCTGCCACAGAACATGAAAGGAACTAGGAATGATGGACGTGTGGAGAAACGTGCATCAATCTGATAAGGGATATACTTTTTTATTCACATTCCCATCAGGTATATTCAAGATTAGATTATTTTTTCATGTTGATGTCTGACAGACATAGAATTGTTGATTGCAAAATAGGCGTTAGAGATGTATCTGACCACGCAGGCGTGTGTTTGACCCTCCATTTGGATAATGATCGTAAAGAAACTCTATGGAGGTTTAATAGAAAGCTTTCTAAAAGATGACAAATTTCATAATTTTGTGGAGAAGGAATGAAAAGATTATATGGATCATAATAGTAATAGTGGTACTTTCCCCCAGTGTTGTATGGGACACGTTAAAGGGCCGTACATGAAAAATGTATCTGACAAATTGAAGATTCTAGAAAAAGAAACACATGCAAAACAAAGACGATGCTGTCTTAATAAAGATTAAAGAAATAAAACAAATTTTGAATAGACTATATGAAGATCAAATCGAAAAGAGGTCAAAATTTATGAAGCAGAATTATTATGAAAATGGTCCTAAATCTAAGAAACTTCTTGCTTGGAGGATACGTAAACAACAGGCTGACAGATTTATACATAAAATGAAGAGCACCCTTAATTATAATATATGTCATGATCTAAAAGACATACAGAACTCCTTTTGTGGCATATTATGAGCAATTGTATACCCCAACCCCACTCAGCAAATATTGAGGCTATAAATAATTTTCTCTCCTCACTTGATTTGCCATCTATAGGAACCTGTCATGATCTCTGCCTGCTCCTGCCTGCTGTGTCTCCTCTCCCCCTCCCACACCTGCCTGACTCCAGAGCTGGGTGGAGCCCTGGCTCCTCCCACACACGCACCTGCAGCCCATCAGGGCAATCAACACACCTGCAGGAGGATAAAGGGAGCCAGGACCCAGCTCTCTCTGCCAGGTCGTCTGATCGTCACCCTGCTGATTTTCCACCGTGTGTCTGCGTGCTGCTCACAACTCTGTCCTCGTGTCTCTGCTGTGTGCCCTGTCCGTGTCCTGCCTGGTGTCTGCCCGTGTCCTGCCCTGATGTCCTGCCTGTGTTCTCCGACCCTGTCTCCCGGTACCGGCTGTGTTTCCCGTCTCGTGTTGTTCCCTGCACCTCTGGACCCTGACCTGCACCCAGCTCCTTGTATGTTCTCCCGTCACTTTGTGTTCTGTCAATAAACACCCTTAAACTTGCCCCGAGTCCCGCATCTTTGGTCCGCCTCACACCCCACATTATGACAGAAACCGAACAAAAACGAGAGGCTAAATCGGGAAATAACAGATGAAGAAATTGGTAAAGCCATCTCAAAACTGAAAGGCAATAATATGGCTGGTGAAGATGGTTATCCAGCCGAGTGTATAAACATTTTTCGACATTTAATAATTCCGCCACTTAAGACCTGTTTTAACAGGTGGAGGGATGCCTCCATCTTGGAAGAGAGCAGTGATTTCGGTAATTTATAAACCAGGCAAAAATAGAATTTGATCTTGCTCTTACCGTCCAATATCCTTTTTAAATATCGATCATCGAATATTTGCCCCGATACCAGCTCAGAGGCTTGAGGCTATAGCTCCAGAATTGACAGACACTGATCAATCTGGATTTGTCCGCAATAGACAGACTCATGACAATATTAGACGTGCTGTTCATCTCATTAATAAAAATGACAAACATAGAATCTATAGTAGTTAGTCTTGATGCTGAAAAAGCATTTGATTCTGTGGGTTGGGAATATCTTTATTTGGTTCTGGACCGATTTGGTTTTAATAGTAAAATATAATTGGATGCATTAGATCCTTGTAATGATTCCCCTTCTGCCAGGATCAAAATCAATGGGGACTTGTCTGACACAGTATATCTAGAGAGGGGCTGTCATCAGGGGTGTCCCCTCAGCGCACCCCTGTTTGCACTTTTTATTGAGCCTCTGGCTCAGGCCATCAGAGAACATAAAGATATTTCAGGGATTACTGTAGGAGACACTACACACAAAGCCTGTGTATATGCAGATGATGTCCCCTTAACATTATCTAACCCCAAAATCAGCTTACCTAATCTTTTGTCCTTGCTGCAGGACTTTGGTACTTTTTCTGGTTACAAGCTGAATCTACAGGAAACCCAAAATAATCTCTTTTAACTATCAACCTCTCCTGAGAGTCGCAAGATGACAAATTTTAGCTGGGAAAATAAAAGCATCAAATATTTGGGAGTACATATATCAAAGGATTTATCGGTAATCTTTGAAGAAAACTATACTATCTTAACCTCCAGTATTAAAGCGGATCTACAGCGATGGTCAGTGTTGCCAATGAATATGGATAATAGGATTGATATAATAAGAATGAACTTGTTGCCAAGGTTTCTTTATCTTTTACAGGCAGTGTCAGTTCAGATATCCTCCAAGCAATTCAATGAGTGGAATAGAATGATCTCAGATTTTATTTGGGGAAACAAAAAACCAAGAATAAAGTTTCAGATATTACAGTTACGAAGGGAGGAGGGTGGACTAGCCCTACTGTGTCTGGAAGGATACTATAAAGCAGCGCAGCTAGGAGTTCTGATAGATTGGAGTCATACTTTGATGTGCCTCTCCAGTCCATGCTCAGTGCTGGTTGAATATTTGCAAAACTACTATGACTGCCTCCTGTTCAGGTCTTTGGAGGGAATTTATGTGGAAAAATATGGTATGTTTTTTTGTAACATCAGGAGTAAACATTGTAATGACCCAGATAAAGCTCAATGTTGGAGAGACTTTTGGTAATGGCAGGGCTGGACATTTTCATATCTTTTGGGACTGTGTCAAGATCGTCCCCTATTGGTCATCGGTGATAGAGGCGATCCGAGGTATGTTTGGACCTGGCTTAACGTGGGGAAATCTGTTGTTTAAGCAACATTCCACATGGGATGCAAAGATCTGACAAATACCTTTTGTCAATCTTATTAGCTGGAGCGTAGAAGGCCATAACACGCAAGTGGCTGTTTAAGGATGCACCCACACACATACAGACTGGATTCAAGTTGTCAACGAGATATATGACATGGAGAGACTGACATTCTCATTAAGACTTTCTGCTGACAGATGTACAAAATATTGAGAGAAGTGGTTGTTACATTAAAAAAAAAAAAAACAATAGGTATCTGATTATGTCCCATTATTGAAATCACTGTACTTTTTGTGTTTCCTCTAGATGCTCTATATTGATTTGTTTTGTGGTCTGCCTTTTTTTTTTTACATACTTAAATACTCAAAAAATAAAGTATAAAATAAATAAATACGTTCTAGAACGTTAACACTACTTTGAAGCTGATATCATCAACCTTCCCTGAGGCTGAGGTACGATTCTGTCTGAAGCTCTGTTACTCGTTAGATTTTGTTAGACTAATTTGAGCTTTATTTAAATACAATCTGACCATCAAAAACTGACAGTTGGAATTATGACAGATGAGCCAGTTTTGTACAGTTTTAAAAAGTCCCTCTCAAATAAAATCAGTCACAAGCTAGACAGCGTTAGCCATTAGTATTTCAGTTAGTCACTCTCACCTTTCTGTTTAAAAATCAAACACCTAAATAGGACCATGAACGCTTGTGTTAATCACAGGCTCCTGAAAATGTTCGTTAAATCTATTTTGTCCATTTAATCTGGCTGTTTGTTAAAGTGTGCATTGCCTCATCATGTTAACTGCTGACACATGCATTATCCCCCCAGTGTGATGTCACTACAAAGTATCAGTATGATGTGTAGCTGCAGTTACTAAGTGTGTGTGTGAATATTGTGAATGTCTTGTACTCACTTGACTTGTGCTGGCAGATGGGTTGATGATACACACTGGACCCTGGGAAATGGAGTGTGTGTGTTGGTCTTGGCCTTAGTTTTTCGCCGCATGTTTGGAGAAGTGATGTAGCCCTGAGATCACCTCGTCCCAGTGAAGTCCATCACACACAAGAGCACAAGGCATGTGATGTACACCTGCAACATAATTAAGAACATTTACAGCTACAGCCAAGCTTTGCAGATAGTTACTGACCTATCCACCCTGTTGTATTCTCACATATCACCACTAGATGCTCTCTATGTTACTGCTGTCTGATAGTGTGCCAGCTTTAGCCTCTCAGAAGAAGACCAGAGAGTTGAGATGAGCCTGAACAAAGGCCAGGTGAGGGGAGCGAAGCCAGGTGAGGTGAGGGTTTCAGGCTTCATATCTGCCTTCTACTGGTGGAAAAAAACAAAAAAAACTTGCAGATGGTAGCTTTAAAAAAAATAATAAAAACAATATTTATATATATTCCTGTAATTACTGGTAATATCCACATGAAGCATAAACTGGGACAATCATTTAAATGTGTTACTCTTTTATGGGGTATTAATTGTAACACATAACATACTTAGATCACCACATTACCTTTTGTTGGTTTGAAAATCCTATATTCACCCAAAACAACTTTTTAGTTTAATCAGTTTCAGTTTTTAATGCTCTGTCTCTCTGCCGCTTGCTGTTCTGTGAGTGGAGTGCTGAGCAGGGAGGGTGCCGTGTGGTAATGGAAATACAATCTAATCAGCAGGATGAATCAAAGATGCCGTTGTGTTGTTTCAATGGCCTGCGCTCACTGATGTGAAATGCCACCCATGTGACATCATAAACGTGTACCGCATGACCAGTTCTGAACAGTCAGTTCAGAGTGGTGACTGCTAGATTAAACCTAGCGCACACGTAGAGCGGGGCTATGCTAAATCTTACAAAGCTTTAGCCTCTTTGATGAATAAAATAAAATTAAAATTTTATTTTATGAAAATAGAGAAAGAATTCTCAAAAAATTCATTGTGCAGGATTGGAGAGTTCTTCTAGTCAGTCTTTCACTAGCATGATGTGCAGCTATCCATCGGAAATGGAAATCAGCATGGAACATGGAAATCCGCTGATTTGTTTTCTTTTATGAAGTCTTTCCAGATCAATATTGAAATTAAAACATCCACATTATAACATAATGATCTACGAGTGTCAGTTTTTAACTATATAGCAGATGCAAGCACAATATGCCTTCTTTAACACTGGTTGGTAATGCAGTGATATATATGGCATATAATGGCAGGATTATGGAGACAATAAGTTCACACATTTTCAGTTTGCATATATCACACATGGAGAAATAAAGTTCTTGCTCTTTAGCAATTCTCGGATGGAAACAAAACCTGTGAATTTTCAGTTGGCACAATAAGTTTGTAGTTTTCACCACTTCATGTCCAGTGACAAACTCAAAGGCCTCCGTTCCAATCGGAACTGCTGTTCAGCACTGTCGTAGATTTCCACAGATTCATCTATGGAACAACTATCAAATATAATATATCAGTTACACGTATGTGAGTGTTTTAATGCATATGACAGGTTAGACTCATTCTATAAAACATAGTTAACATCATTAGATTTAAGATTTGACTAAAAATATTCCCTAGTCTTTTCTAGTTTTGTAAATTTGTTGAAGTTTATAATTTTACTTCCTGGTTAGACACGGGCAGCAGATATGACATACGTAGAGGTATGTTACCTAGCAACCACAATGTTACCAAGGGCCAAAACTTGCTTAAATAGAAATAGAAATAATGATTTGACAAATATAAATAATTATATATTTTGTTGAATATTCAACTTAAAATGTCAAAGAAGTGTCCCTGTGTGTAAATTGCCTCTGTGTTTCAGATGGAGTTGTTGACAGCTGAGCCAAAACATTTTACTCAGGGAAGAGTAACATTACTTCAAAACAATATTACTCAAGTAGAAGTACAAAGTAGTGGCCAAAGAAATTAAGTAAGTTAAATAAGAGTAAAAAAAGTATTTTAAGTAAGAGTAATTTAAAGAATAACTGTGGGGATGCATTTGATTTATAATTTGAAAGACTAAATATTATATAAAGCATAGAATTTGTTTTTGTTTCATTTTTCAAACAACACACAAAACTGACAAAAATCATATCTGAAGCAGCTGCAAGAAACACAAATGTTCAATGTTTCATATTGTCAACATAAAAACTCAAGTCACTTGTTACAACCCAGCTCGTTGTGGGACAGGGAAGTAACAAAAAAAACAACCAAGTTGGAAAAATGGTAAAAAAAAGAAGTAATTTAAATTAACAGGAATGTAAGGGTGAACTAAACAAAACTAAACAAAGGGTTCCTTGCAAGGGGTTTAAACAAAAGAACAAAAGGTAAAGCTAAGTAAAACACAAATCTTACAAACAAGAAACAAAGTCAGTCTCAACACCAAATAGCCACTACCCCCCAGTAGTGACTAGAACTAAAGAGACACACACAAACGAAATGGCATACAGGCCACCTCAGGCCAGCAGCCCCCGAGTAGGTGTCCCCAAGCTTCTTAAATACAGGAGGTAGCTGAAGGTGACCCCTTGATTGGCCAAAGCTGGGAATCAGTCATCCAATTGCGTCAAAGGGATCCAACAGCCATGGATGTGGGGAAGGAACAAAGATTTACTTAGCACTTTAGTACTTATGCAATGCACTTAGCACTTTAGAACTTGTGCAATACGCATAGCACTTTAGAACTCGTGCAATACACACAGCACTTTTAAAGTAGTAGTAACCCTCCTGAGTTTGTTTTTGACTTGGCTTCTGTCCTGCCCTGTTTGTATTTGTATTAGACTGTTTTTTGTATTTTAAGTGTGACCATCAACCTGTCCAGGGAGAACAGATGGAAATTAGCCTGTGGCTAAAAGACAATTTGATCAACTTAATTTCAGTCTCCAGAAGGAGACTAGTCCACTCCTGCCTCTGTCTGCGCAGGTACACATGGGTCTGTCTGTGTATCATTCCAAATGCTTTTTTTCCTCCGCCACCACACCTCCTCCGTGTACAGTTATCACAGTGTATTTACTCACAGGTGAAAGAAAAGACCACCGCGTATAAGGGAAGCAAGTGTGTGCACGTGTATTCGTGGGGCTCTGTCCGCTTGAAGCACATTGTCATAGACATAAGTTCAGCAATCAGCTGAGGGACTCCCACGTGGCTCATGGTGTGTGTTTGGAGTGAATAATGCGCAGTGTATGTGAACAAGACTGACTCAGAACTTAAGTAAACAGAACACAATCTAGTGCACACTGGGGTCGGTCCACAGAGTGCACTAAATATGTGTGAAAATAACATAAAATAAGTATTTGTTTTATTTTGATCTTAGCTCTGTTAGGAATAGATCTAGTTTTGGTCAGGGCAGATTCAGCAATGAAAGGGACTTCTTGTGGTTCCCTGGCAATCTAGCAGGAATCTAGCAGGTCCCTATGAGGATGAGCCTGGGAGGAAACTGTGTTGTATAAGATACACTCTGAATTTGACCCATCATTTAATGTCTCTGGGTTGAACCTCTCAGGAGCAGTGGGAGCAGGTGCTGCACCCTGGAACTCATCTCCAAAGCTTGAGCTTGGTCAGGACTAAGGCTTGAGGGTTTTGCCTATTGTGCATGTTGTTGGGTTATTTGTGTATCACAATAATGAAAGAGCCAGCTGTTGAAGGCTACACCCCTTGAGCAGGTGCTTAGCAACACTGGCAATGAAACCTGTTGCTAATATTATATTATGTTATTTTTACAAAAAAAAAAAAAAACACAGGATCATGTAGAGAGACAGCAGCAGTTACAGAGAGAGGGGCAAGAGTTTTTCAATAGAAAATGATTTGGAGCCGAATCACGCCCATGCTCACTTGTATTTGGAATGAGGTGGCTACCAGTCTAGTTATGTCCATCTATATATACACTTTTTGTGTTTTATTTATGTTTTTTCAGTCTAACTGATCTGCTCCTGGAGTAAACTTTGTACAGAAAATTTCAATCATTAAGTTGTTTCTCAGATTTTAGTTGTAATGAGCAGCTCTCGTGCCCTATGCTCTCACATTTGTATTTGCTCCATGAATTTGATCTGTGCCTTTATATGTGACACATGTATTTTTTTTAAAATGTGCTGCTTTCATGTGTTCGTGACTGCCATATTTGTCGCACACCTAATAAACCAGGTCACATTCGTATGTCAAGTCTGTGCCACACCTCATTGTACCCGGACAAAGAGTTAATTGACCATTCCCGTCACTGCCTTTAAGTCATTAAAGAGAAGTATGTGACCTGTACTGCACGTAAGCACTGACACATCCCTGAAAGTAAAAGTTCCCTGTTCACATTTTGACTTTATGTCAAGCTGCTCTTTTTTCTCTGTTCATACTTATTTCTGTCTTTTGCCTTCTGCCTTGAAAGGAGATTATGTGCTGTGTTCCATTTATGCTCGGACGTCAGAACTTGGACCTTGGAGAAACTCCACATACTTCACAGAGGTTTTCTCCGAGTTTCTCTGTTCCAGTGTTCATGTTGCTTTTGTTAGCATTATTCTCTGCCTCCATTAGTATAAGAGAGTGTAGCAGCTGCAACAGCAGGTTCACAGAAGTGGGTGGACAGAGTAACACAAGTGCCATCAATCTTTTAGTAGTTTTCTAAGTAGGAATTCCGAGGTGGAAAGAGTGTTCCAGTGTAAATGTACAAGTCGGAACTCAAAAAATACGTCCTTTGAGAACAACCGGAAGGCAGTATAAATGATAGAAAAATAAAGCTACCATTGCCATAATGATACCACTTTGTCTACTCAGGTCAGTTCAGGTTGTTTGAATTGGGTTTATTATTAGAGTCACACCTGACTTATGAGAAACAAGGGCATTAGGACAGTTTTGTTAGTAGCCTCCAAGGTTACTAACAAAGCTGCCCTAAAAAACCACACTGACTCAACAGCACAGACTGGTCTGTCAAACCAAATGAATACAGTAACTTAACAAGTACTTTTGTCCAACTTTCATTAAGACATCTTTGACAACGAATGTTTTTTACTTTGGTTTTGATTTTGTTCGACCTCTTTGTTATTATCAAATACATAAAGGCAAATTTATTTGTTTAGCACATTGGTACACAAAGTAATTAAAGTGCTTTTACAGAACAAGAAATAAATTAAAACCACAATAGAAACAAATCAAAACATAAATAATAATTATAAAATGAAATTAAAAGAGAAAAGTACGGACTAAAAACCTTTCATTCATATACACAGCTAAACAGAACCATTGTCAAAGTAGAGGCCTGTGTCACAGACTTTCCCAGATTTTTGCTGCATAAAACTGAAAGGTCTATTTCCCATGTTTAGTCCTGACTCTGGGCACCAGCAGGAGGCCAGTCCCTGATGTCTTCATAGTGGGAGATGGGTTCATATGGCACTAACATGTGGGAGATGTACTTTGGTGATAGGCCATGGAGAGACTTGTTCACAAGCAGAGCTGCTTTAAAGTCCAGTCTCTGAGCCACAGGAGCCAGTACAGAGACCTGAGCACAGGACTTACGTGCTCTTACTTCCTGATTCTAGTCAAGATCTAAACAGCTGCGTTCTGGATGTACTGCAGCTGTCTTCAGGCTCGTTTGGAGAGGCCATGGAGCAGGTCATCTCCTACTGGAGACAAATGCATGGATAAGTCTCTCCAAGTCTGGTTTAGACAGGTTCACAGAAGTGGGCAGAGAGTAACACAAGTGCCATCAATCTTTTAGTAGTTTCTAAGTAGGAATTCCGAGATGTACACTGTAATGAGGACTGTAAGATGCAATAATTTGGATGCTGGCTAGCAATCACTGCAGGGTGTCGGGTCAGGACAGCAATGATGTGTGTTCAGGTGAGAATGACAAATGAGGGAGTCCACAGGTAGATATGGTAGAACGTTCCTTTAATGTCCCGAGAGTGTGTGAGTGACAGAGTCTTCATGAATTTGTGTGTGATCTTTGTGGTCTTTATTTGTATGTGTGTGGTTATCTACAAGAGAAACAAATAGAAACAACACATTAATTATAACTCAAAATGGTGGTTACACAAGTGACCGCGTTGTTAATTACATAATGTGAATACGGAGTTAAGTAAACAAATGACCGCAAGGAGGCTAGGCTAATCACGAGGCTAGCGTGTGCAACATCGAAACGTATATTCATCATCATCATCTTTATTTATTTCGGACTCGTGGTCCATTAAAAAAAAAAAAAAAAAAAAAGAAAACACAATAACAATACAGACAATATACATCTATGTTTTAAAAAAGACAACTATACCAATGTTTCCACATTCTGGACTGGTAGCGAATTGCACTGCATCTTATACTTGTAAGTGACTGTATAATTTCATTTTCTGACTTATTCAGTCTGTAGATAAACCTGTACATTAAAGTTCTCAGTACAGCTTGCAGTGTGTTCACTCCTGCTGTGACAAACATTTCAGTCCCGCTAGTCCATCGTGGCCTCCTCAAGAGCACCCGAAACGCGTCATTATAGGCCACCAGACTGGCCTTTTTGTAGTGAGTCCAGAGGTGGGCAGTGTACAGTGGTGTGCATCTTCACATCATCAGAGCAAGAACCGAACTTGAACAGAAGAGTATACTCAAAAACTCTAAAGTTACACACACCACGGTCAAATTATAACCAGAAATTCTAAACATAATATCACAAAATACAGAGAATACTTACATCTAAGGGACGCACACTATGATTGATATTAAAATCAGTCCGAACAGAGCTGGTGCACGTAATGTTGTGCAACCATGTAAAATAGTCATTGGCGCATTGGTGTGCACTCGCACCCCATCTAGTGGTGAGACAAAGGATAACAAGAAATAAAGAACAACAACTGAACTAAACCAGTAATATAACAGAACTAAAGGGGCTCTATGGAGAGTCTTTTATACAGACACAGTTTTCCAGTGTAAACGTACAAGTTGGATCTCGAAAAATACAACTTCTGAGGACAACTGGAACGCAGTATCAATAATAGAAAAATAAAACTACCATTGCCATAGTGATACCATTAAGTCTACACATTTGCCAGGCTATAGTATAAATACTAATTTCCACCTGTAGTCCCTGGGCAGGCTGATGTTAAGTAAGAGTAACAATTTGGTGTAGATGGATGACAGACCTGTAAACATGGTACACACACCAAATACAACACATCTCACACCCTCAATTTATACACACACACACACACACACACACACGCAATCAGTCACTTTCAGATACAGATCATCTTTCTTTCATACATATTCACTGATGGGTGCAAACTTCCTTTGATATTAGCCATTTCTTTGTTTCTTTCCACATGCAAACTTTTGAAAATTTGTGCATGTTATAATCTCATTTGGCAAATTATTCACCACAATTAGTTTATAAGTGCTTTTCACAATTTTCAAAGTAAAGTTTTACCACCAACAACTAGCATGCTAACCATGCGCTGGAGTCAGGACTAAACATGGGGAATCAGCGTTTCAGTTTTATGCAGCTAAAACCTGGACCAATCTTCCTGAAGATGTGAGACAGACGTCTACTTTGACAATGTTTAAATCCAGGCTCAAAACGGTTCTGTTCAGTTCTTCATATGACTAAAAGTTTTTTTCACTCTTCTGGTTTAATGTTCATTTTATGTTGATTATTTACATTTTGATTTATTTGTATTGTGATATTGTAATGTCTTTCCTATTCTGTATTCTGTTTGTGTACTTGTGTGCTATCCAAAAAAACTTGCCTTGCCTTTCCTTGCACTTCCTGATACTCAGAGGCAGACAATACACGGCAAACGTATCCTGACTTAAGAGCTGCTTACACAATACATTTGCACTGGGACAGGACACATTTTGGTACAGGCTAGTTCAGGTCAACATTTTCGCGGGTACTTCAGTGCTTTGAAACTTTGTGAGATGTGGCATCTTGGGATTCTTAGGATTTTGAGTCAATCTAGTTTTAATTTATTTGTAATTTTGTTGTTAAATTGATGGACTTTAAGACTGAAGAGAGTAGGCCATGTATTTACCCATAGTGCTGATGGATTATGACTGAAGAGGACACAAAACTATAATCATATTTATTTGAGTCAGACTTGTACACAGTTTTTTTGTTTGTTTGTTTTTTAGTTTTTTCTGTTATACTCTGATTGCACATATACATGTAGAAGCCAGTTAAATGGATTTTTGTAACAATTTCATAATTGATGGAAATGATAATTGTACACAACCTATTTACCGATATAACTTTGGTTGGTGTTTTAATAATACATTTAATAATACATTTTATTTATAGGGCACCTTTCTGGGCACTCAAGGTCACCTTACAATACAATTTACAATTTACAGACAGTTAAATTCTACATTTATGATGAAAAAAAAAAGTTACTTTCCTGTGAAATAACACGTCTTTAACAAGCCTCCAGTTTCTGTTCTTAATATTTTTCTTTTTTTGAGCCTCCAAAATGACATATGTTGTAATTATTTTACAACAATTTACAATAACTTGCATGCATCGGATTCTTTGAAAGGGCCCTTCGGAAGTTTGTGAAAGTTTTGGGGACATCTGGTGGTGAGAAGGTAGTCCTTCACATTACATTAACTTTAAAGTATATTTCAGATGTTACGTCCCAACAGTTACTCTTTAAGTTACTCTTACTTGAGTACTAGTTTTCCCAAATACGATTTTTACTTGAGTATTTTCTTGGACCACTATGTTGTACTTTTACTGAAATAACATTACTCTTATTGAGAATTTTTGTCTGCTGTACCACCTGTGGTCCCACACTGACTGAAATGATGAACTCACTGAGTCCACAGATAAACAGTGCCTCTTCTTCTCATTGTCGAGACGAGAGCAGTGAAGACTGATACTCATCCATCTCAGATCTAAATCTGTCGTTTCATTTAAACAGAATTTCACTCACAACCTAAATATATTTTTATTTCAAAACTAAATATTTACACACTTTTTCTTAAGAATGTCTTTTTGATTCAACTTTTTTTTTTTTAAACCATATTTTAGTTTAAACATTTTAGCATAAACAAATAAACAATATTTTTGTATTGACTTCCCTTGACTAGGGTTGTCAAAAGTATCAGTCAAATATCAGATACTAATCAATACTAAAACTGCATTGAAACTATATACCTATTTGTGCAGGTATCAATACTAAAACGTCACATTCACTGGACAGAAATGGACCTTTCCTGAATAGCTTTAGGCAAGACAAGGCAAGTTTATTTGTATAGCACAATTTGTACATAAGGTAATTCAAAATGCTTTGCAGAATAAGAAAGACATACAAATCACAATACAACAAACATAAATAATCACAAATAATCATCATAAAATTAATATTAAATGTGAAAAGTGCAGAATAATAACCTTTCAGTCATATGCACAGCTAAACAGAACTGTTTTGAGACTGGATTTAAACATTGGGTCTGGGCACCAGCAGGAGGCCGGTCCCTGAAGTCCTCAGAGTGCTAGATGGTTCATATGGCACTAACATGTCAGATATGTACTATGTACAGATGTACTTTGGTGCTAGGCCATGGAGAGACTTGTTCATAAGCAGAGCTGCTTTAAAGTCTATTCTCTGAGCTACAGAAGCCAGTGCAGAGACCTGAGCACAGGACTTATGTGCTCGTACTTCCTAGTTCTGTTTAGGACCTGAGCAGCAGTGTTCTGGATGTATTTCAGCTGTCTTAAGGCTCGTTTGGAGAGGCCAGTGAACAGGTCATTACAGTCTAACCTACTGGAGACAAATGCATGGATAAGTCTCTCCAAGTTTGGCTATAACCGTATACCTTTGATTTTTGCAACATTGTTTCGATGGTAAAAAGCTGCAGATGTTATTGATTTGATGTGGCTGTAAAGAGTTTAAGTCTGGGTCCATTATTACCCCTGGCTTTCTAGCCCTATTTGAAAGTTTTTAGAGAGAGAGACTGGAGGTAACTGCTCACACTTGCTCTGTGTTTCTGTGGGCTGAAGACTATGACTTCAGTCTTGTCTGAGTATAGCTGGAGAAAGTTGTTTTGCATCCACACTCTGATCTGTTGGATGTAGTGGCAGAGTGAATCCACTGGTCCATATTCACCTGCTGCCAGTGAGACATAGATCTGAGTGACATCTGCATAGTTGTGGTAGGACACATTATTGCTGCTTATTAACTGACCTAATGGCAATAAATAGAGATTGAACAACAGCAGTCCCAGGATAGACCCCCGGGAAACCCCACAGGTCAGGGACATTTTATGTGAGACATATTTTCCAATTAGTACTCCCTGTGTTTCTAGATAGAAACTTGAACCAGTTTCAGGCCTTAACAGAGATGCCCACCCAGTCCTCTGTAAAAGGATCCCATAATAGACAGTGTTAAAGACAGCACTCAGATTAACAAGATAAAGACTGAGACTTTGCCTGCATCAGTGCTCAGGTGGATGTCATTTGTCACCTTTAGGATGATCTTGAGCTCTATCAGAACAAGTATAAAACAACATAGAGTAGTATACCCTCATGGACCACTACGGAACCTACCTGGACCACTGAGGGATCGCACAGATATCAGGCCACAGGGAATATAAAAGAAAGTACTACCATTTAATGTGGAAAATCTATATTCTATAATTTTAATATTCTATTCATCCATCCATCCATCCATTTTCTTCCACTTATCTGGAGGCGGGTTGCGGCGGGCAGCAGTCTAAGCAGGGACTCCCAGACTTCCCTCACCCCAGACACGTTCTCCAGCTCCTCCGGTGGGACTCCAAGGCATTCCCAGGCCAGGCCGAGAGACATAGTCCCTCCAGCATGTCCTGGGTATTCCCCGGAGCCTCCTCCCAGTGGGACATGCCCGGAACACCTGAAAGTACTACCATTTAATGTGGAAAATCAATTTCTATTGTCTAAATAAACAAGAGTGTTCTTGTGCACAATCATTTAGACCAGGGGTGTCAAACTCATATTGACAGGGGGCCAAATGAAAAAATTTGCTACAAGCCGAGGGCCGGACTGATCGAATGTTCATTGAAAAAATTTAAAATGACCGTAATTTTAATTTTCAACAGGCACAAAAGACAAACTTCCTTTATATAAAAATCCCCATAACATGCACATTAAATGAATGAAGCAGGATTATTCAAGGCACCATCAGTATATTTTCTCAGGGAAATGGCAAAAGTAGGATAAATTTACTTCAAAAAAATAAATAATATCAGCAACTCACTCAACTAAAATATTTTTAAAACATAATTGGATTAAAATGAATAAAATAAAGTGCAAAAATCTATGGATGAGAGAAAAACAACACTTTCTGTGCCTCCCACAGAGTCAGTTTGATTTTAAACACCTTCACTGTACATATCAGAGATGACACGACCCCGGCCTGCAGCTGCAGGTTCATTCAGATGACTCGTGATGTCACAGAAAACACATTTCACACAAAAACGTCTCAGAGTTGCGTTGTGTCTTTCCCTTTGCTTTCCAAGAACAGACAAATCTCACGCAGCTCAAACATCTTTGCAGCACCTTTCCCTGGTTTCCTGCTCTGTCCCCTCCCTCACCTGCCTGAGTCTGGAGCTGGGCGGAGTTCCTGGCTCCTCCCACATGCACCTGGAATTCATCAGCGCAATCAATGCCACCTGCCGTGGTTAAGAGGAGCCAGGACCAGACACTCGGTCCGCGTGTCAACGTGAATATTCTTGCTAGACCTTGCTTATGTTTTTGCCTGTTGTTACCTTGCTCATCGGATTTTTCTACCCTTCAGATCTTGCTTTCTGGACCGGCCCAGCTCCCTCGCTTCTGGCTCTGCTCCTGACCCTTCCTCCCTGCTCGGTACTGTCTGCCTTGTCTTCGTCCCTGCACTCCACATTACAGTCAAGTTACATTTAAGCATTTCTCCTATGGTAAAACACTTAATTGTAGCTTTGCTTCTTTAAGCCTTTAGAACAGGGGTCACCAACCTTTTTGAAACCGAGGGCTACTTCATGGGTACTGAGTCATATGAAGGGCTACCAGTTTGATTCGCTCTTCTGAAATGACATGTATGCCCAGTTTGCTCTTAGTTACACATTATTAATAATAATTAATGACAATCATCTCTGAAAACACTGATCACATTCATGATTTCTCACAATTAACAATGACAGCAAGGTGGGAAAACAGATATCAGTATTCAGCACTTTAACTTTATAAATCTCAGTACTTGTTAATTTTTCAGTTGATCACTTCATCTCAGTCCCATTTTCACAGGCCACTGACAAAACCTTTTTAACAACAAACAAACTATTTTGCACCATGTTTCAAAAAGTTATCAATTATGTAATGTTAAAGAAAAATTAACTTACATATTTTTAAATAAATCTCTGTTGCTTTTTATGATTTATTTATTTATTTTTTTTTTCCTTTTCTCTGGTCTCGTGAAAAAAAAAATGTTGTTTACCTGAAGATGCCTTTGTCTCACGTGCCTTTCCTGCCCGTAGTTTACGTCCTGCCCGTAGTTTACGTCCTGGTGGTAGTTAGCGCAGTAACTTTTGTGACACGTAGTGAAATGTCCCTCCACATTGTTGTGCCGCTTTGCCATCGCCACAGTCGCGCCGCAGATGAGACACACGCAGGTTTATTTTACAGTCGTGAAACTACATTCAAAGCTAATCTTCACAGCGCTCGCGAGCGGAGCACCGGTTTTGTCACGCGCACAATACTGACCTTTGACCTGAGGAGGTCAGAGTTCACCTTAACTTTTCTAAACTTCATGTATAATGAATATATTTTTAAGATGTTGTCATTTTTAAATCTATATAAATGTAAGGGTAATTAAAAAAAATAGCAACAGAATAAAATAAAATTTTAGATGCGGCTCATTAGTGAGTTGTGCTATTTTTAGAAGCGGCCTGCGGGCGCCTCATGTGGGCCTTGCGGGCGACCTGGTGCCCGCGGGCATACGGTTGGTGACCCCTGCTTTAGAAGAATGCTCTATTATTTGAATTGTAAGGTTATTTGTGTGAAATGGATAAAAAACAAAAAAAAATCCTAACCTATCCCCTCACTCACATTATACTTGCCTCACACTTTCAAATGCACAGCATGCAGCAATTGTAACTGTATTTTTAGATTTAGTTGTGTTATATTTAGAAACAAAAAAGACCACATAGATCATTATTTGTTTTAATCTGTGATGTACCTGATTTGGTGTTCTTCTACCTCTAATTTTAGTTCATGTTCAATCACATTTTACAAAAGTTTATATATTTTTATTATGTCTGATATCATGATGTGTGTAATACAAACTTGACACCGCTACATCTCACCCATTTAACCTAAAAATCAAATTTTCAGCAAGAACAAAAAGGCAAACCTTCTTATAAACCCGTATCACCCTCAACCATAATTCTTCATTAATCACACCATTCATAAACTGCAATGTGTTTTGTTTGCATCTGCAGGTGGTGTTTCTATGTTTCATCTGAAGGCAGAGCTTGGTATCTGACACTGGATTTCTTGGCTTTGAAAATGATGACTCCACAGATCATTCCCACAGCGGCTAAAGCGCAGCCAGCGATGAAGACCAGGTTGAGGCTGAAGTTCAGACCTGTAGGAATGTACAAGGTGGGTTTTAAAGTGCATATGACAGGCGAGACTACTCATTTCACTGAAAAATATGGTAGGTAACATCATTATGTTTAAGATTTAATTTAGTAAAGTAAAGTTTTTATTTTTTATTTGGTGGAGTTTATAATTTAACTTCCGGTTTGGACATGAGCAGCAGATGTGATTTACCCTCTGCCGCTGTACTTCTGAACACTTTATAACACCTGCCACTCTATAACACTGGTTACGTACTTTCACTTTAAACTTTGTCCTGATTCTGACAGACATTAAATTTCCAACTCTTACCTACCAACCATAATGTTAACAAAGACCAAAACATAGAATTTGAAAAACATGAAATCCTCTCTAAACAGGGCACCAGAAATGCATCCAACTGGTCTTATTATCTTTACTACTTTTGTCAAACATTTTACCTGTGTTTCCTGCCTCCACAGATCTCCTCAGACGCAGCGGGCCCTGGGACACATAGTGGCTTCCTGACTCAATGACGGCCTCTCTCCTGGCTCTTGTTGCTCCATTGGGCTGACATCCCCGAGAGCAGCGAGTGTGTGGGTTTCCAGCTTCACACATCAACACTGAGCAGGTGATGTAGACCTGGAAACATTTAAGAAACTGATGTAAACTTTGAAGGTTTGTTTGTATTTTTTATTCTACTAGCTTATGTACAGCAGTGTACTAGTGTCGATACTTTGCAGCTAATGTCACCCTTGGGGATGAAGCTAACTAATGGCACTGCTCTGTCTGAAGCTCTGTTACTCAAGTTAGACTTTAATCTGATTTTTATTTCAACAAAATAAAGAACTGAATTAGTTGGAACTACTAAGGTGAGGTGATTTTACACTGTTCATTCTTTTTCAAATGTAAGTAAAGATATCTAGCATTCACCAACAGTTTTATCAGTTATTCACCTTCTTGTTTAAAACACCTAAACGGAACCATGAACGCTCATATTGATCACAGGCTCCTGAAAATGTGTTGTTTAAATTTACAAAGTATTTTTTTCTTGAGTTTTTAGGCAACCTAAAAAGTGGAAGCTGTTCATGCTAAATTGCTAATGTGTGCATTGTGTCACCATGGTAACATTCTATAATAGACATGCTGCCTCCCCCAAGGGTGATGTCACTGTGAAGTTAATTCATTCGACTGAATACCTGGTCATGAAGGCCAATGAACTTGAAGGCCTCAACGCTGTATTTGAATTGTCTTTTGTGGCTTCTCGGATAGACGATCAGTGTTGGGTCTAAGTTGCAGCTGTTAAAAGCACAGACAAAAGTTTAATTAGTTTCACAAATTGCCAAGCAACTGCACAACCTATACAACATATTGGCAGCTCTTTATTCATTTTGTTCATAATAGTGTTGTTAAATATCATAATACAGTTTGAAATTTTAGTAATGTGACAATACTCTTGATATATACATACCGATTTTGATACCCAAGTGATCATTTGATTTTTAAGTTATTTTTTAAACAATAGACTATTGTAAATTTCTACACAAAATAATACCTTTTTTAATCTACACTAGTTCTGATAGAACTCAAGATGAAACTGTTGAGGAAAGGTACATTTTTGTGATTTACTTTTCAATATTGATACCTGCTCAAATGAGTATCTAGTTTTGTTATTTTAAGTATCAATTAGTATCTGATTCAATACTTTTGACAATTATAGTTCATAATATCTATAATTTCATTAAAAGAATCTACTCACCCATTCTCAATGAGGGTGTAGGGGTGGGGGTAGTTGGTGTTGTCGTAGGGTGCAGCTCTGCAGGACTCCACAAACAGCTCTGTGTTGTTGACTGTAGTTGTGGCTTCGATCTCCATGAAGATGCGATCGCCCACGTCATACTCCAGTGGGTAGAGCCGGGGGTCTATCCTGGAGACAAACCTCTGATCTGGGAAGAACTCAAACCCATAGGTGAACTTTCCAAGACCCTTGTCCCACACGGTCACCTTCTCTCTGTGAGCGCTGAAGGTGAATGTCACATTTCCTCTTTTGAGGTACTGGCAGAAGAACTTCACTTCTAACTGGTGTTTTCTGGTGACAAGGCCAGAGGTATTGTCCACTGTGGTGATTTCATTCTTGAAATACAGATTATCAGCATCCTCCTGCAAAGGCAGTAATGTAATTAACCAACTGGTTCCCAAAGTGGGGTCTGGACGCAAATGTTGGGGGTCCCCCAAAAATTGTGAACATTGAAAATTATGTGCATACTACAAAAAAACAAAAAAAAAAACAAAAAAAAAAAAACAGGACTAAGACAAACATGGTTTGAAATCCTAAATTCTATTGTGATGTAATTGTGGAGGGATCCTTGGAATGTTTTAATACAGAAAAGTGGTCCCTGACCTCAGAAAGTTTGAGAACCCAGCTACTGAAATTGTCACATGGTAAATTGGTTGTTTTTCTTATATCTGACACACGTGTTTTTGCTAAATTGAACAATTGAATTGTCTGTTGTAAGCAATGAATCTGAATATAAAATGATTGAAATTGCATTGAGAGCTTCCTCATCAAATCAATAAAACCATATTACATATTAAACTAAATAAAATGATATTAAAGTAAATGCATATGCATGTAGAAGCAAAGATACTTAAGAGACTGGTTTTATCTATTCTGAATTTAAAAGCCAAGATTGAATGGTTCTTGCTTGTTAAACTCATACAGCTCTATAAATGCTTTAATAAATCTTTTGCATTTTTCTTTTTAGTCTTACCTCGATCTGGGTACCACAGGCGTTGAGGGGCACTTTAGCGACCAAGTGAGTGCTGTTGGAGTGAGTTTGGAGGTTGCAAACTATGTTACTGGGATCAGACAGACGCAGATGTTCATAATGAAGGTCAGGTAATGTGGCCTTCTCCACCTCCACTATCATTGAAGACTCCAGACAGGTGACCACTGTATTCACTAATTTAGAGAATAAACAACAAAATAGCCATGGGTTTAAATGGGAATTGCTGCTCCATAGGTTGTGTGTTAGAATTTAGTGTGTTATTATTTCAGAAGGAGGGCCAGGGCCTATATGACTTTATAATATTTAACCTTATCACTTTATGCTAAGAACTGCCTCTACAAACTTGAAATATTAATCTTATGGTTTAAAGCAACTATCTATACGTCTTTTTGATTGTTTTGTTACCAGTATATGGTAGATGTGAAATCTGTCCCTCCCACTGCCTTTATCCAGGGCTCACCTGTGTTCTCAGGCCTTCTTCTGCCAGACCAAAGCTGGCACACTATCAGACTGCAGCAATGTAGATGACATCTAGTGGTGTGATGTGAGAATGCAGCATGGCTTGGTTGGACAGTCTAATTACGGAGGGTAAAGTCCTTTCAACCAATCAATCATGTCTTTGGAGTGGTATAAC
This sequence comes from Periophthalmus modestus, assembly GCA_019594935.1. Classification (NCBI taxonomy): domain Eukaryota; kingdom Metazoa; phylum Chordata; class Actinopteri; order Gobiiformes; family Gobiidae; genus Periophthalmus; species Periophthalmus modestus. The sequence continues at coordinate 28,543 of JAIEZT010000236.1, forward strand.
GTTCTGAGGCTATTGTGAAACTGACAGAGAAAACATTAAACTTTGTACCAGTCTTTGTGTCATGTGGATAGGCCCAGTGATTACAAGATATTTACCCTAAACCATGTCAACACATCTGCAATCTACAGTTACACAGCAAATCCCACCATAGAATTCTGGCCTCTCATCCAGCTCAATTTTAAACTATAAGGATTTTACAATGTTTCAGAAGATGTGGAATCACATACCTAGTTCATTTGTAACGTTCACCAGCACACATCTCATCTCAGTTTGGTAAACAGAAGATCTGATTACATAAAACAAAACAAATTTAACTGAAAATAGTAAAATCTGCATACTTATTCCCTACATGTGTTTAAGTCTTTGAAGACAAAAAAATCTCTTACCCATTTTTAAATTCAACAGCAAAGCAGATGGGAAAATAGTGTCCGACGTTTCAGGAATCGGAGTCCATCTGATGGTGAACTCATCTGCAGTGGTTTTGTGCTTGGTGACATTCAGTGGTCCGGTCATTATGATCCTATCAGCTCTGTTTTGGTTAAGAACAATGTTAATATATCAGGCTCTGTTTTTTGATAGTTTTTGCATTTCTGGTTTACTTACTGTGAATAAAGAGCCATTGCCTTCACTTTTATTTCTACTTCTCTTCCAGCTTGTGCCAGAATGACCTCTCCATTTCTGGGTGTTGGGGAAACATACTTTGGTAGATAATATCCTTCAGTGCAAGTGGGAACACGTGGGTCCACTGGAATAAAACCATAACATTAGTGTGGTGGATTTCTGTATTAAAGGCCCAGTCCCAGATTTTTTCCCATGTATTTGAGCTAAATTTGTCTTTTGTGTCTTCTTTTGTTTTCTGTTGTGAAAAGTGTTTATAAACTCATGGCATTTAATAATTAGGATGCTCTGAGTGCATAAGGTAAATGAGGAATTAACTCTGTACCACAGCAAACTGTTTAAAATGAACTAGTTCTGTTTTTCACATTTTTATGACAGTGAAAATCAGGTACAGCATCTTTAATATATAGATCATGACTAGGGCACAACAATAAATCTAAAATGATACTGACCCTGGAAAACAAACTGCAGTGGCAGCACACTGAACGGAGCACTCCCTGTTGGATAAGTGGGTGGTGGAGTAGTGGTGGTGGTATGCCACCACCACCACCACCCTGTGGTAGTGGTGGGAGGAGTTGTAGTAGTGGTGGCAGTAGTAGTTGGACGCCATGGTCTGGTGGTATACCACCAAGGCCACCATGTGGTAGTGGGGGGAGGAGTTGTAGTAGTGGGTGGAGTAGTAGTAGTGGGTGGAGTAGTAGTTGTAGGCCATGGTGTGGTAGTGGGGGCTGCAGTTGTAGTAGTTGTAGTAGCAGTAGTAGTCGTCGCCATTCTCTTTCTCCGTGCACTCCTTCCTTGTCTATAAGAAGTGGATCCATCAGAGTATTTGAGTGCAACATTGTTCCGTGGACGGTCCTCCACCACCAACTCAAATCCATGGACTCCTTGGTTTCCAGAGGCCAGATAGAGCAGTGTGCATGTAGCCTAAGAAAAGAACATGGTTCAGTCTCAATGCTACATTCCCCCATTTTATAAATGGATGTTTATTGAGTCTTTAATATGCCAAACCACCAAAACACTTTGTGAAATTATGTTCACTGATAATGGTAGTAAAGCTTGTTCTGATTTATGTGTCACTTCTTTTAGAGAAATCAAATGCACCAACTTTTCTTTCATTTTTTGGGTGGTTATTTAAACTAAAAACCTAAGAACAATTCAAGACAATGTGTAATATGTATTTATTTTGTGTTGTATTTATCCATGAATGAACCCCTGTGTGTACCTCCCCTTAGGATCTAAGAAAAGGTGGCAATTCAATAAGGAAACACAAAACTTAGTAAATCTGAAAATCTCAAATCAAATGTATTTTACTAACCTCATCTACATAGAATCCCACTTGTCTTCTACAGTCAGAACACTCAGAAGCATATCGGTTTCCATATCGGCATCGAACAATATCTCCATCAGGGTCAAAGGACATAGGTTTGTAGGACCGTTTGCAGTTCTGAGGGACTCTTTAAGAGACAAAAGGAGTGTTTATTTACTATATATGGTCTATTTAGGTGTTTTCATATGTATTAGTTGCCCAATTTGAATTTCTAAGTAGACAAAGGAGCAAAGAGTAATCACTTTTATAATGTTCTTTCATTAAAGGTGCACTATGTAACTTTTCTGGTGGTGGTCGGCCAGCTGCTTGACTCCATGGAGATGCTATTGCTTTGCCTAGAATGTTCCATAGTATGGCATTGAATATATTTGTCTCCATGAAGACGAGGTGATGCCACCAGGCATGATCCCTTTCAACGTATCTCTGATCAGTAAACCATGTAACTGAAAATGCAAGATAAATAACTTTAATGCCTTACTACGGAGCATTTCAACCAAATCAATAACATCTTGGAGACAAGTAGGTGGTGGACCCTCCACCAGAAAAGTTACATAGTGCACCTTTAAACTGTGGAGGCTTGTTAGCAAAATGCATGTGCAGTATGTTTTACATTTACCGTAGAAGAGGGAGGATGGCGATATCAGGAGAGTTGTTTGGCTTGTTAGTGTCAGATCTTCTGCCCAAATCCACCGAAGTCAGAACACTCCATGATGGGTATATAGAAGGTGTGTGGAGTCGGATCCAACAACAGCTGCTTTCCCTGTAAATTCAAGAATATTCACTAATGAAACATCTTTTAAAATATTATTGTCTATTAGACATAAATACACTAATATCAGCATAAATACATCATGAATATTAACCTACAATGTTCGGAACGGTCTGTCACTTGTCAGCGTCTTACTGACAACAGTTTCTGTTTGACACCAAGAGGATGCAGTCGTCACGCCATTGGTGCCGCTGTCAATTACACCCAAGTCGATTTGGTTGTTGCTCCCACAGTTATACCAGTTGCCGTAACAGCTTCCATACTGGTACTGGCAAAAACTGAATGTTGCCTTGTTGCGAAGTTCCACCTGCCAAAGAGAATGGAATTCTCTATTCAGTTACCTCAGTATTCAAGGACTAGTGTTCCCCAGCAGGTAGTGCGATCAGTCTTGACAGAAGGTTGTCAGTTAAATAACCATACTGCAATGTTTGTCCAGTTTTTCCCTCCACTTTTTGTTCACTGAATAATTTGCAAAAGCTTAGTAAATCCGGCCCTTATATGATTTACAGCTGAATGAATTGCACCAAAGTCTGTGCAACTTTGAGCACTGAGAAGTGAACTTTTTAAGACTCATGCATGTAATAGTATTGTTATAATGGGCTGACGAGTACAACTTAGAACATGGTGTGGGCAAACTACAGCCTGGGGGCCACATACGGCCCGTTGGGCTTATTAATCTGGCCAGCCAAACGTCACCAAATTATGTCGCACTTAAGCTGCTTCAGCCTTGTGTTACTCTCTTATTCTCTTATCAGCCCTTCTGCAAAAATGAGCTTATCAAAGAAAAGAAAAGTGGATAGTGAGCGCTGAGTGTTTACTACGGAGTGGACAACAAATATTTTTTCATCAAAGTCTGATCAAAGTACCAAGGCAAGTTTTTTGCTGGCATTCAAATTAGCAAAAGCTAGCAAGTCTTTCTCTGAAGGCAAGTTTTTAAAAGAATTCATTTGGAAAACAATTTGTACAATGAGCCTTTCATATTCATGCTTTGCTACATGTTACAGGCCAAATCTCTAATGTAATGTATACGTACATACATTATATATTCTGGCGTGGCCCCTCTATCAAATTTCAAAACGTATTGTGGCCAATCTGTCAAAAAGTTTGCCCATCCCTGAGTTAGAATCACCCATGAAAGGATTTGTTCTGCACTGAAGTATAAATTAAAACAGTAATCCTTACCCCAATGCTCCCATTTCTGCCTGTTGTGGCAGTGAAGCTCACCACCCCTCCATAGAAGTGACTCGCAGAGGCCAGTGAGAGCCACAGCAACTGCAGGACCACCAGTGTAGTGGAGAACATGATGCACACAGCTCACTGTTGCTCCTCTCTCGCTGCTTCTACCTCGGCATTATCTATACCTGTCACTCTTCTGGAATGTAATTTACTAAAAAATGCAGAGCTGTTAAACTAGTCCGATGGAATGATGGAAATAAGATCACTTTTATTGTAAATGTCAGACAAGTTTTTAAAACAGCCCGCACATGTGATTTCATAATCAATGTGCATTCAGTGTGCGTTCAGAGGTAACTAAAAACATGTACAGAAAATACATATTCACAATACTCATTTTGTATTTTATTTGGGTACAGTTACTTTTTAATTTGGCGGTATTCAGAATATAATTACTTTCCTAAAATCAAAGGAATACATGGCGGTACTTAATGCGACTTTGTTTTGATCTGTATTAGTGAGAATACGTGTGTACATGTATGTTTTTTCATCTCCACTTGGACAAAAATAAAGCTGTTTATAATTATATCTCATGTTTTTAACACTACAATATAATGCAACTCAATGTGAACGCATTCTAAGTATTCAGAATACAGTACTCTGATTGGTCCATGTAATGGAATACCTGACAAAATACATTTGAATCTAGGTATTCAGTATTCTGTTACTAATTTTCCCGTATTCAGTAGCACATTGTCCCATCACTGTCCATGTGTGATTGATCCTTAAAAGAGCAAACAAACACATACTGTACTTTGTAAGTGCCATGTATTAAGTGTAATATTTAAGATGTAATTCATTGTAGATAATTACACACACACACGCCTTTTTTTTTTTTTTACACACCTCTTTTGTACATGTCTTTTTCTCTTTTTGTTTATTCGGAACAATGGTTGGATGATGATCAAAAATGCAGTTTAGTTTCATTTACGCTGAATCTCTTGTTAGCTTTATGCAAGAATGTTTTGCCTGATCGGAATGCAGTTTTTTCAAACCCTTCTCTTCTACTAAAACATTTACAAATCACTATAGTTTTTACACCACATAATTACAAATAATAATAACCAACTTTAATTGAGACTTTGAGCTTGTTTGATATAATTGGGTACAATTATATGCGCATATGGTTGCCAAAAGTATCGAAAATCAGATGCTAATCGGTACTAAAACTAGTATCGAAACTAGATACTCATTTGAGCAGGTATAGATACTTAAAATTTCACATTCACAGGACAGAAATGAATAGCTTTAGAATGATCTTTAGAATGAGGCCGACTATATCTATTTGGTAACACTCAACCAGGAAGTGAGGAGAGAGTTTCTGTCTTCAGGGAAGTCAGGGGAATATTTTTGGAAGATAGCCAAACGGAATGACCTGGCTGATATTTAGGAGTGGGAGAGCAGTGCCGGTCTGCAGCTGCCTTAGTCCTGGCCCCAGATTGGAGGACGGCAGCTCTGGTCCTTCCCCAGACGCTGCTGCAGTGTTGGAGGTGGTGTTGCACAGACAGTACCACCAGGTCCTTTTCCTCCAACGGGAAGAGTGGGGGCTGGTACCCTAGGGAGGCTAGGCAGGGAAACACCGGTTGTGGAACTTACAAGGGAATTGTGTGCGTACTCGATCCACGGCAGGAATGTGCTCCAGGCAGAGGGGTTAGCAGAAACTACACATCGTAGTGCCGTCTCCAAGTCTTGATTAGCCCACTCGGTCTGTCCGTTGGTCTGGGGGTGAAAACCGGAAGTGAGTTTCACAGATGCAACCAGACACTCACAGAAGGAGCGCCAAACTTGGGATATGAACTGGGTCCCTCTCGTCCGAGACGACATCCAACGGGATCCCGTGGAGTCAGAAAACATGGTTGGTGATTTGCTTAGCCTTCCTCTTGGCAGTCGGGAGCTTCAGTAGGGCGACGACGTTGTGCTGCCTTGGACAAACTGTCGACGATAGTGAGGATGATGTGTTACATTGGGACATAGGGAGACCTGTCACGAAATCCACTGCCACGTGGGACCACGGTCTTTTCGGGACTGGGAGCGGTTGGAGCAGACCGGAAGGTGGCGAGTGGGAGGCTTTACCCCTGGCACACACCTGGTACGCTGAGATGTAGGCCCTGGTGTCTTTGTCGACGGTAGGCCACCAGAAATGGCGCCTCAAGAGGGCAAGTGTGCGCTTGGCCCCTGGATGGCAGGCAAATCGAGAACAGTGGACCCATTCCAGAACCTTGGAACGGACAGGATCTGGCACAAAGAGTGTACCAGGCAGGCCATTACCCTTCAATTTCCCAGTGGACAACCGCGACCATACAGGTAAGGGGTATGATGGGCTCCGGAGAGGTGGTGGTGTCTTCCTGATCTGGTTTGATGTTACGGGACCCCAGGTGATAGGTAAGTATGAAGTTGAATCTGTGACCAATAGTGACCAACAGGCTTGATGGGAATTAAGGCGTTTGGCAGATTGAAAGTAAGTCTGTACAAACCAGAAAAGGATGCTCGGCCCCCCTCCAATTAGTGGTGCCATTCCTCCAGAGCGAGCTTGACTGCCAGCAGCTCTTGATCCTCCACATCATAGTTGCTCTAAGCTCAAGACAGGCGTCGAGAGAAAAAGGCACGGGGACACAATCGATTGTGGGGTTCAACCCTTTTGGGAGAGGACTGCCCCAACACTGGTGTCTGAGGTGTTTACCTCCCAACGAACTGGCAAGAGGGGTCGGGCTGATGTAGGATTGGAGCCGAGGTGAACAGATTCTTCAGCTTTTCGAAGGCGCACTGGGCTTCGGGGGTCCAAATGAACAGTCACATATATATATATATATATATATATATATATATATATATATATATATATAGTTAATCCATCCGCTAGTTCTCCTTTGTTTATCCACAACGTCACTACTCAGTTCATAGTTTCCATGCAAAGCCAGTAGCATCCTCTCTCTAAACAAGTCAATGTTTAAGCTTGTCTTGATTATTGTCATTACTTGAACTGTTCAGTGTCTTTAGGATCCCTTACCAGTAACACTTTTGGTTGCTCTGGTGTGGATCCGTTCAGTTGTATGTAGACTTTGCAGTTTCTCGTCCACGTTACTCTGACCTTGTTATTTCTCCTCAGGATGCAGGCTGCTTGGGCAATTTCCCCCAAAAAAATGCTGAACTTGCCTTTCCAAAGTCTGCAGATCTTCAGCCTCTGCGTCCTCAGTAACATTCCTGCCATCGGTAAGAGCTTTGGCATACGAGCGAGGTTTAACACAGAGGCCAGTAATGATGACATCTTCCATTCTGGTGTATTGTTCCAGATACGTAACTGTTTAACTTCACTCATGAGTTGCATTTTTGCTATCTCCCCCATCAACATGCTGAGCGACTTACGGATTTCCTCCATGTCCTCTTCTATTTGAACATCTCTCACGATTCTCTTTGTTTTATTTGGTAGATAAAACAAGTGGGGGCGTCATGACGTCATGTAAACAAATGATGTTTACTTATACTATTATATTTATATTATTATTCATAGCTTGATTTATGTAAAAAAAATAGCTAAATAAAAACATTGGAGAGCAGGTTAGCACAAATATTTTTAGGTCAGAATGACGAGCCTGACAGAAGGGCACACTGATTTTTCAGTAGAAAGTGAATTGAGTTGAACTGAGTCGACATGATTTGGAATAGAGCAGTTATAAAATGATGCAGCAAGTGAAGATTGACTGGATGTCAAAGTGCAAAAAAGTTACATTTTTTGTCCTTATCATGCAGCCCAACCTGTGCTATAATAAAAGAAATAAAGAGCCAAAAAAGAACTGTCAGGTTTGATGTCTTTTTCCCTCATACCGTTTCCTCATTGTAAACAGAATGTTTAGAGAAAGTCCAAGCCAATAATGACTCCTCATTTCCTTCCTGAAGTTGTGTGCTGTGTTATCCAGCTTTTATTTGATCACATACATGAACATTGTGAATGTGGATGTCTAAGGAGAATTCTCAGGAGCTTAATCTGAGGCCTTTTATTCAGCCTATTTACTTCAACTTTACATCACAAGTTACAAAACCTTTGGTAGATTGATTGAAAAGTTCTTGAAATACCGGTAAGTTATTGGCAGAATAGGTTTGCAATTTTTATTTAAGTTTCTATGACCCCATTTTTATAGTAACACCATTTTTATTTTAGTTGAAGTTTGACATGATTTTATTACATGGCCTAGTTTTATTTTATTATTTCCTTACTACCTTAGTTAGAAGACTATAAAAATGTGAATTTCAACAACACCGCACCTGTGCTGTGCTCCACCCCTACACCTAAACCACGCCTCGCCCTAACCCTAGCCTAAACCTAGATCTAACCCCTAACCCAGGTGTTACGGGCTACTTTGTTTTTGTCCTTGCCTCTCCCAACCAGATCCGCCCGCCAGTTGAGCCGCACCTGGCGAGGCTCAGCAATGAGCTGGTGGGGGGATAAAAGCTGAAGCACCTCACTACATCGTTGACCGGTGGCGTCCTTAGCTGCAGCTCCTTCGTTTCATTATCCAGTTATTTTGTTTGTGTTTTTGGAAACACCCTTTTGTAAGAATAAATTTAAGTTATCTTTTTGCTGACCACGTCTCCACTCCCCTATTTTGTTCTGCACCCGGCATTTATAACATCTCTTTTTCGTTACGTGCCACCACCCTGGACCAACCGGCACGTAACACCAGGGTTCGACAACCTTTAACACTCAGAGCCATTTGGACCCGTTTCCACGGAAAATAAACACTGGCAGCTCTAAATATTTTTTTGACATCTAAAATTAAGATAACACTGTATATATTGTTGTTGTTTTTTTGTTTGTGTTTTTTTTTACCTTTACGCTTTGTGTAAACAACTATAGTGTGCTTACGACAGGGGTCCCCAACCTTTTTCGCACCATGGACCGGAATAATGTAGGTTTTATTTTCACAGACTGGCCTTCTACCCGTGGCAGATAAATATGGCAAAAATAAGTTAAGTGCATAAAAAATACACCTCACCATACCATCAGTGAGAGCCCTGAGCTCGTCTCTGCGATGAAATCGTCCCATCTAGAAGTGATAGGAGACAATGACACCTGCTGTGTCTTTCTTTCTTTTTTTTCCTTTTTTTTAAAATTCTTTATATATAAATTTTAGTGTTTTACAATGGTGGGAACATTTAATATGCACATTTTTTCTCTTCCCAACACCCATTCCCATAATTTCTTCACAGAAAACATAACACTAATGGAACAGAAGGGAGTGACCATAAACTGCACCTCAATCATCTATTTAGTTACACTCTTAAATAAAATCGGGCCTGTTTAGATTTGCATAAACTACCCACTTTTCCCAACAAGACACAAACCAACCTTGTTTGTCATTTACCAGTGCTGTCATCTCTTCCATTTTATAAATGTCTAATATTGTTTCCCACCATGTTGCCAAATTTGGTCTTTCCTGTCATAACCATTTCTTTGTTTGCTTTGCTTGCTAGCAACAACAACGCAAGCACTAAACAGGCATTTATCTTTTTTCACCCAGTCTTGTGGTACACACCCAAAGAAGACAGTTTTTATTCTAAAGGGAAATATGCATTTGAGTATGTCCTGCAGTGTTCTATGAACATCAGTCCAATATTGCTCAATCAGTGGGCAGTTCCACAGTATATGCAAGTGATCCGCTCATTGATTCCTGCACTTTCTCCAGCAGCAGATAGGAGGATTTCTGTCATAGTGAGTCTTCTGACTTAGTGTAATAAAGTATCTAATCAGAGTTTTCCAACCAAAACTCCTTACATCTACATCTTTGAGGCAGTACATTTCCATTGATGTTTCCATATAGATGTCCATTCTTCCCCTCATATGCTTATTCCTGCTTCTTTCTCACATAGTGCCTTAACCTTCTAAGTTGAGTTGGACTTATGATTTGTCATAAATTTATATAGCAATGAAATAAGTTTCATATTATTATTACCATCATATGCATTCTTAAGCACTTTTAAAAGGTCCATATTCACCTCTGACACCATATGAATCTTTGAGACTATGCAATGCTGTATTTGCAAGTATCGGTAAAAATCGCTTGCTTTTTCAAGTTATATTTATGTCTCAGTATTTCAAAACTAATCAATTTTCCATCTTTAACCCTTTAAGGACTGAGCACACAATAGACCAGTATAGCTCACCTAGACTTTTATTATTTTTTTTATCCATAAAAATCATGTTAAAGGAATTATCAGAATATACTGCATTTTTTCACACAACTACCTCTATTTTACATATCCATTTGCATTTTTTCTTTGACACATTGAATAAGTGACTGGAAAAATCCCCATGGCACCTGCGCTCTCATTCGCCATGTTCGCGGGACAACAGAGGCACATTACCGTAATGACGGTAAAATATCTAAAGAGCCTCGTGCCTCTGCTTTGAGATGCCATTTGAATTTACATGAGAGCACAATTGGTTGTGGAATTACTGTAATAGAAAGTCCGCAACCGGAATCATGAATCTAATCTGTTTGGTAAAAAATCTGCATCATATGCATACCACTTCAAGACTGTGATATCTGTATCCAATGTGTATCTTTTACTACATTTTTCCACACAGAGAGAGAACACCCAACCCAGGGATTACCCACCTGATTGATATATTTTTGTATATTTGGGTCTGCCAAGGTTGCTTGTATTAGGACAGAAAAGGTTTTCTCCTCAATACTTTTCCACTGAGCATTGTATGATACATCACACCAGTTTATGACGGTGTGCTGTGCTGCCCGGTAATAATTCTTTACGGATGGCAAACTCCATCCTCCTTTATCTTTAGCCAATTGTAAAGTTTTGAAGCTGACTCTTCCTTCCCATATGTATCGTGATATCATTTTGTCTTATTCATTAAATGTATTCTGATCAATATATATAGGTAGAGTCTGAAACAAATACAGTAGACATTCATTTTAATAGACTCTATCCGAGAATATAGATTAAAATAGGGGATCAAATCCCATCATTTCAAATCAACATTAATTCAACATAGTTGAAATAATGTAAAGGGAAATAGTTGAAATAATGTAATTTGGTCCTTTGGTATGTTAATACCCAGGTATTTTAAGGATTCAGCCTGCCACGTCATTGGATATTTAGTAAGTATTTCCACTGGTGTGTTGGGAAAAGTATCTGAGTTTTATTCATATAAATTTTATATCTGAATAGTTTGCCATATTGTTCACACACCAGCACCAGTTTAGGTAGGGGGTTTGTAGGTTGTCCTCAGTAAATTAAAATGTCATCATCATAACAAGCTACTTTGTGCTCCTTCCTTTTGATCGTTCTACCCTTGATGTGTTGGTCCTGTCTTATGGTCTGGGGTAGAGGTTCTAAATATAATGCAAACAGGAGTGGAGACCAGGCTTATCCCTGTCTATTTCCTCTTTGCAGTGTAAAACTATCAGACAGGTGACCATTACTTTTATTCTTGCGGTGGGATTCATATACAAGGCCTTAATTGTTTCAATAATTGCTTCATGTAGGCCGAATTTATATAGAACTCTGTAGAGAAAATCCCAATTAACTGAACCAAATGCTTTCTCAGTAACAACACTTACAAGCACGGCTTCAATTTTATTTTTTTGTATGTGATCTTGAATATGTAGAGTTCGGCGTATGTTATCATGCATCTGATGATTTCTTATAAATCCAGTTTGGTTATGTATCAACATGGGTAAAACATTCCTCCATCCGTCTGGCCACTATAGAGGTAAACAGTAGTCGATATTAAGAACTGATATCGGCCTGTATAATGCACATTCTGTTTTATCTTTACCTTCTTTAGGTATGGCAGTAATTATAGCCTCCGTCAAACTTGGGGGTGCTTGTGTTTTTTTAATATCAACTAATTTTTTAATTCCTTGTACCATTCAGCTGTAGAGCCATCTGAACCCGGCGACTTAGATTTGAGTCGGCTGATGGCTTTCTTAAGTTCCACCTCTGTTATAGCTGTTGTCATTTTTTTCATTTTGCTCTTCATTCAAATTTGGTAGATCCAATGAGTTCAATAAGTCATTGATATCTGTTTTATTTCCTATAGGGACTTTAGCATATAATGTTTCGTAATATACTTCAAATGCTTTGTAAATTTCTCTCAATTTTGTGACAATTTTTTTTGTTTTTTGTTTTGGGGTGTTTGATTTTACTTATTGTGTTATCAGCAATTTTCTTTTTTTTAATTTCCATGCTAGTATTTTCATTGATTTTGATCCACTTTCATAATATTTCTATTTCAAAAACATTAATTTGTTTTTAATCTCCTATGTGTTCAAACTAGTTATTTCATTTCTAACATTTTTTAATTCATTCCAAATATTTGGTAAAGGCGTCTGTTTATGTTTATTTTCCAATTCTTTTAAATCCATTTGAAGGTCCTCCATCCTTTTGTTTTGTATTTTTCCTTGTAAGAGGTTATTGCTATAATTTTCCCTCTTATGGCAGCTTTTAGAGTGTCCCAGAGTATTGGAGGTGAGACTTCTCCATTATCATTTACATCGATGAAACTCCTTTATGTCCTTCCTAATTTCTTTCTTAAAGTTGATATCTTAGAGCAGATATGAATTTAATTTCCAAGTAGTGACTTTGGGATTCAAATTTCAATTGACCAACAGATACAAAGGTGCATGATCACTCACATCTAATGTTCCCATCTCACACATTTGAATTTTGTCTTTATCTTTTCCAAAAGTTATAAAGTAATCAATTCTGGTATGAAGTGAATGTGGAGCTGAATAGTGAGAGTAGTCACGCCTCATGGGGAAAAGATCAACCTCCTCAAAAAGAGAAGAGACCTTCTTATATAAGGTGTCAGATAGAGGAACCTTTCTGTTAGAGCTATCCAATTCTGGTTGTAGACGGACGTTAGGGTCCTCACCACATGTTAGAAATCCTTGAGTTTCTGTTACTATAACATTAATATTTTTTTTAAAAGAAACTCAAGTCGCTCACAGGTGGTGCATAAACATTCATGAATGTGACCAGATTCCCATCTTTATTACCTCGTACTAATACATTCTCCCCTCTTTATCTTTCACTTCAAATGATTTTTCAGTTTTAACTTTTTGAAATAAGGATCACCATCTCTCGTCTATGGCCAGACTTATATGAAGAGGAAACATGTTTGTAAATCCCATTTTATTTAGTTTGTAATTATTTACTTTGTTTTTGTTCAGTATTATTTAAGTGAGTTTCTTGTAAATACACCACCTATGCCTGTTTTTTCTTCATTTTGGTTAAAATTCTGCTATGTTTTATTACGTTTGTCAGCCCATTTATATTAAATGAAACACATTTTATACATCCGCTACTCATTGCTTAACCTATCATTGTAGTATAAAATATCAAAACATAAAAGTAGGTGGTCAACTCCCTTGATGAACAAGAACACGGAACAAAGAACAAAGTAAAAGAAAATAACAAATATGAATAAAATAAATCTTGATTCCAGGGTAGGGGTCTTCCTATCTGACCCTGTAAGTTGTTATGCATAACTTCTACCAGCAGGGGGAAACCTCTTCTCTCCAGGAGATGAGGGCCCCTTGGACAGTTCAGTGTGCCTATTCCTTCAATAATAAAGTCTCTCCACTTATATTTCCTCATTTAGTCAGGGAAATGAGACAAGTGGCTTATTAACGCTTACCAAATGGTTTGTTACAAACCTTGTGCAAGCTCACTGTTCCTCAGAAGCAGAGGACCTTCTGAAGGCCTGGAGTTTCTCTCAGATGGCTCTTTCCCTGTCACTTTCCACAAAGCCCGCAGTAGCTGCTCTGTCAGGCTTTCCTTCGGTGCAATCTTTGTGACCGGGAATCCCCTGGTTCTCACCTCCTGTTCTGTCTTGATAAAATACCTTCAGTTAAGCGGGGTAGGGGGTTTGAAACCTTTGACCTTTAATGTTCTGCAAACCATTTGGTAGATCACATTTTGAGTCACTATATCTTATTGGGAAATGTGTTGAACTGAACTTAACCTGATTGGGTCATCTCTACAACTTGTTTGAAGTATGCTATGCATCATTCATCCATTAGAGGGCACTCTATTTTTTGATAGTAGGACTTTTCACTCATTGTGACTCTAGCAAGTTAAAAACAGAAAAAAACAACTTCTGGTTGCATTTTTAAAGGTAAATCAGTTTTTACAACATTTTTGTATTTAATTAACAAACATCCGAACATTTAGCTATAACGGTGCATGATTTCTTTTTTACCTTCCATTTCTTTGTTTTAGAAACAAAAGATGGATGCTAAATAATTTTATGGTTCAAGGCCACGGTCTTTTCTGGCCCTTGTACCAGAAGATGCTCAAGATTCTGAGGCTGATCTGAGTGATGATGATGACATAATAAGGGATCCTGATTATCTGCCCAAACAAGTAGATGTGATCGGCGACATTTCCACTGAATTTATGGATGAAGAGGAGATGCCCTCTACAGGCACATCTGCCAAGAAGAAGAAAAAAGAGAAAACACCTTAAAAAAAAGTAATGGAAGAGCTGAATGAGCCCCCTGAGTCACCCCCATGCACAAAGAAGAAAAAAAAAATGGCTGAAAAGAAAGCAGAAGAATCCAGGCGAATCTGGAAGCATGTAGATATTGATGAATTCCAGGTTCCTGATTCAAGTTTTGCACCCCTGGATTCTGCCAAGACACTATTTCAATATTTCAAGGTGCTCTTCACTGATGAGATGATTCTACATATTGCTCTTCAAACCAACCTATACTCTGCCCATGAGCTGGGGGATCCAATCAAAACTAACCCTTGTGAGATTGAGGATTTCCTGGCTATGCTACTTTTTATGGGAGTTTTCAACTTCCTGGCAATGGAAGATTACTGGCACCCTGCATCACGTTTTAACTTGATTGCTGATGTCATGCCGAAGAGGAGATTCACATTGTTATGGCAATACATTCACTTCAAAGATAATCAGCAGTGTGATGGCAGCCTTGACAGATTTGACAAAGTCTGGCCCCTTTTTGAGATGCTTCGTAAGCAATGTCTCCCTATCCCGTCCACTTACAAGCACAGTGAGGACGAAGTCATGGTGCCTTATAAGGGCACAAGGGCTGGCACTCTCCGCCAATATGTTGCCAATAAACCTGAAAAGTGGGGCTTCAAAGTGTTCTGCCTTGCCAGTTCTTCTGGCATCATCCATGACCTACTGCTCTATCAAGGGTCGTCCACATTCTGTTGATCTAGGTGAGGAGAGAGCAGGAGTTACCTCTAGGGAGCAAAGTGGTGACAACATTATGCAAAACCACATCAAAGCCACAGATGTCAGTTGTCTTCTGTGACAACTATTTCACTAGTTTCGACCTGGTCCTGAGCCTGCATGCAAATCTGGGCATTAAATACATCGGCACAGTCTGCTCAAACCGCATCGGTGGAGCTCACCTTATAGAAGATAAAGAGCTGATGAAGAGAGGATGTGGCGCTCTTGATTACAAGTCCACTGAAGGTGTACTTGCAGTCAAATGGTATGATAACAAATGTGTCACTTTTCTCAGCGATGCCTGTGGGATCATGCCTCTTACAAGTGTCCAACGGTGGAGCAAAGATGCAAAACCGAAGATTGCTGTCCAATGCACATCACTCATTGCTGCCTATAATCAGCATATGGGTGGCATTGATCTTTCCGACATGCTGGTTCATCTGTACAAGACCCCAGCCAAATCACGACGCTGGTACTTCCCCCTGTTTGGATACGCCCTTGACCTGTGCATTTCCAATTCTTGGCTTGTCTACAAGAGAGACTGTGACCTATTGAAGGAAAAAACAATGCCTCTCAAAATGTTTCGCCTGGCTGTGGCCCACAGTTTGAAACAAGTCAACAAGCCAGTACCTAGAGTTGGGTCGGCCATCATCTGCTGGTCCACCACAAATGTCCTGTGAGAAGAAGCGCCTCCCTCCAAGACCCCCACGGCCACAACCAGACACATACGCTACGACAACTATGGACTTTGGCCACTTCACACTGACAACCGGGGACGGTGGAGCCTCTGCCCAAAGGATGTGTCAAAATGGAAATGTGAGAAGTGCAATGTTTTCCTATGCTTGATTGGAGAGAGGGAATGCTTTGTAGTGTATCATGAAAAATAATATGCCAAGGGTTACCAATGGTACCATTACTTTGTTGAGAGATTTGTATATTTTTTTATTTGTTCATTGCAAGAAAAGAAGTTCTTTGAAGATTTTACACACAGCACAACTGAGAAGATGAATAGATCCTCAGGTGTCCTTTTTTATTATTTTAAGAGAGGAGAAATACATAAATGCCCCATATGTTTTTGAAAGTACAATTGTCACATAAGTGTTAAGTGTGTTAATTTTATGCAGAAAATGGGAGCAAAGTTTGTTTGTTGGAATAATATTTACTTGACATGAATTGTTTTCTGGTATTTTTACATTTTCTACTTTCTTTTTTGTATTTGTTGGTATTAAATAATAATTTAATTGATAATATACACTTATAATTATGTATTAGATACTCTTACTGTCAAGCACCACCTCGACCATTTGGTAGAGGCATATATTTTTAAAACTGGAGGGTCCATATATATATATATATATATATATATATATATATATATATATATATATATATATATATATTATATATATATATATACTTTTTTTTTTTTTTTTTTGTTTTGTCATTAGTGACCCAATAACTTATAAAGCACAAAAAAAATAAAAATAAAAAAAAATTTCATAGTTTTTTTCTTGGAGTGAACATTAAAGGGTTAAACACTCGTTTGGTTTCAGCATAGTCTTTGCGTTTCTACAGGATACTTGGAGGATAATCCTGGTCAAAGTATATTCTTCATCCCGCCAGAAGTACCGTCTTTTTGGTCCATGCTTTGTGTAAAACTTCCTCTTTGGTTGTGAAGCGTGTGCATCTTATTATCATTGGGGGGGGGCTTATCTTCAAACTTCCTGTTTGGATTGGGGGCTCTTGCCCGATGGGCTCTTTTTTATCAGGACGTTCATGTGCCAAAGCAGTTTTGAAGGTTTCATTGCCTTGTTCGCTTTTCTCCGCATATTACGCAGAGTGGACTGGGCGCGTGAGACTCACCTGTAGCGACAAACTCATATTTTAAGTAGGACTCCTGGTGTTGTCTGTTAAATTGATCTTTCTTTTTCTAAGCTTTTTCGTAGGCTCCTGTTCTGGCTCCTCAGTTGGCCTTTTCTCCTTTGCAAAATAGCTCTCCAAAGACTTTTGTTGTTGGCTCATTTTCATGAGCTTGTGGGTCTTGTTTTGGGCAATGTGTCTGATGTCCATTGGAACAGATTTTTTGGCTTGTTGCCATAGCGACACAATATGAGATGGGGTGTGGGTATCATTTAATTTTTTGATCGGGAGTATGTCATAAATATATGTACCAGATTTTGTATGTCTACGACAAAGAACATTTTTTCATTCCATACAAATTGCCTAGGGGGCGCAATTGCACCCATTTTTAAATGTTCTTATGTCAATCTGTTGTGGGCCGGGGTATCCACTCACCATTAAAGTCTGAGTGCAATCATCTTAATTTTGTGCGATTTATCGATTTTATCATGAGAATAACATGGAGAGTTTCTGGCATCTCTATGGCTACGCTTTAAGAAATGGGTGTAACTGACTTTTGTGATCAGGATGCCAAAACTGAATTTTGTGCAAGATTTCAAAAAAAAAAATTGAAAAATATAATCTTTTCTTCCCATATTAATTTAAGTTTCAGTCTGTATGCGCAACATTACACTTTTTCACATTAAGTACCTTTTGGGCAGGGAGTTTTAACAGCTCATTCAAATTTCACTGAAGTCAGAGTTTGTTGCAAATGGGAGCAATTTGTATTTGCTTTGCGATGCTAAAGCCCTTGGCCAGCTTCTGACACTCAGACCTAATGAAATACTCACAGGAGAACAGGTTTCACTTGTGACATCTATTGCTAGAAAAAAAAAAATCAAATAAACTTATAGACAGTAGCTCTATAGCCACAGTATGTAACTTTTTAGCCAAAAAATAGATCAAAATAAAAACATTTTATTTATTTTATTTTGCTTGTTTTTTTTATACACTGAAAATAATTAGTTCTTACTGTGAGTGGCCTTCCATCTTTACAAACCTGACTAATATTTGGCCTGGAGGAGGGCATCCTCCTGTTTGTTTCCATGGATAATATTCCGCGCTATGGCATAAAACGATTTCCATGGAGAATGTTCTGAAGTGTGGCTTTAACTTTCTATATTTCTCTCCATATAATCATGCAGGTGATGTCCAGAAAGTGAAATATTTTACCTGTAACAAAACTAAAATAAAACAGTGAGGACAAAATCTCAAAGCAGATATTGAAACACAGAGAGGTCAGAGGTCAAGAGCTGTTCCCCGCCTGGAGCTGTGGCTGCATCACTTTCCCTTTATGCACACAGCCCAACTGGAGACTGAGGATAGGCCATGCATTTACCCATAGTGCTGCTGGATTATGAGGCAAAATATTATATATAATTATATATATTTTTTGTATTTATAGATATTTATTTGAGTCGGACTTCTACACAGTTTTGTGTTTTTTCCTGTCATACTCTGATTGCACATATACATGCCAATTAAATGTATTTTTGTAACAATTTCATATTTGATACAAATGATAATTGTACACAACCTGTGTACCAATATAACTTTGGTTGGTGTTTTAGTTACTTTCCTGTGAAATAACACATCAAACCTCCAGTTTCTTGCTATTTTCCTGAGCCTCCAAAATGACATGTGTTGCATACGATGTAGTATGGTAAAGCATGTACAGTGTTAAACCAGCAACTCTGATTCAGTATTCAGTTACTTTTACTCAGTTACATTTACTTAAGTAAAGAAACTTTTCAGTGGACTTTTGTAATTGCATACTTTTACTCCTACTTGGGTAATGTTTTATTGAAATAACAGTACTTTTACTTGAGTAAAAGTTGTGGTTCCTCTTCCCTCTGTGAGTAAGTCTAAAGTGACTTGAGTTTTATGTCGACAACATGAAATGATTTGAACATTTTTGTTTCTTGCAGCTCCTTCAGACATGATTCAGTTTGGCTCATTTTTGTGTCTGTTTGAAAATAACACATTTTGTACATTATTTAAAGTTTAATTCTTCAAATAGAAAATATGTAAATAGTGCCTCTTCTTCTCATTGTCTGGAGAACTTGTTGATGGATTGACGAGAGTTAGATAAGAGCAGAGACTGGTACTCATCCATCTCAGACCATCTCAACCTAAATATGTTTTTTTAATTTGGCTTTTAATCATTTTTATTTAATTTCGACCATATTTTAGTTTAAACATATATCAGATACTAACTGATATTAAAACTATATCAAAACTTTAGAATCATTTGAGCAGGTATTGATACTAAAAAAGTCACATTTCATAGGACCTTTCCTGAATAGTTT
Source organism: Periophthalmus modestus (assembly GCA_019594935.1). Classification (NCBI taxonomy): domain Eukaryota; kingdom Metazoa; phylum Chordata; class Actinopteri; order Gobiiformes; family Gobiidae; genus Periophthalmus; species Periophthalmus modestus. The sequence goes on from JAIEZT010000236.1 coordinate 47,921, forward strand.
TAGAATGATCTTGAGCTGTATCAGAACAAGTATAAGAGTATCTGAATGCTGTCGTTGTGTCTTTGGGCAAGACACTTAACCCACCTCGCCCCCAGTGTCTGCATACACTGGTGTATGAATGTGTGTGTGAATGGGTGACTGGTTCCTTGTTGTAAAGCGCTTTGAGTGCCTTGAAAGGTAGAAAAGCGCTATAAAAATGTGACCATTTACCAAGTATAAGACACAGACTAGTATACACACATGGACCATTATGAACCTACCTGGATACTGAGGGATTACACAGATATAGACCACACAGGAATAGAAAATAAAGTACTACCATTTAATGTGGAAAATCACATTCTATTGTCTAAATAAACAAGTGTTGTTTTTTTTAAATCATCAGTTAGGCTATTATAACCACTAAGTAGAAAAACCCATGACAGTGACCTTAATTCCATCCACGAATCCATTGGTCAAGTTACATTAAACATTTCCTTCTCTTGTAAAATACTTAATTATAGCTTTGCTCCTTTAAGCCTGTAGAAGAATGGTCTATTAATATTTGAGTAGAAAAAAGAGAAAAAGAGCTTATCCTATCCCCTCACTCAAATTTCACATGCTTCACACCAACTTTCAAACACGCAACATCCAGCAACTGTAACATATTTTTTCCATTGACAAAGTTTAAAGGTCCTATATTATACAGAATGGATTATTGTGAGCTTTAAGCCATGTTCTAATGTTGGTTCCTGTCATGATCCACGTTCCGCTGTCCACGTTTTCCCTGCCTCCTGTGATCTCTCTCTCCCGCCCTGCTTCTCCTCCACGCACCTGCACCTCGTCAACACTAATCAGCACCACCTGGGGAGGATAAATGGGACCCACGCCTGTCATTCGGTGCAAGTCCGTCCGCGTGACAACGTGAATACTTTGCCGTACTCTTGGATTGCTACATGTCTTGTTTTTTGAATGCTCACTGGATTTTTGCTGCTCCTCCAGACTCGTGCTCCCGGATTTCTCCTGCTCCTGTGCCTCTGGTCCTGCTGCTGCCTCCCGCTCGCGCTCTCCCGGTATAGTCCCCGCGTTGTCTTGTCTTCGCACTTACCCTGCACTCTGATCACTGTTCCTCGCTCCCGGCTCCACGTCCTGTGTCCAGACTCTCTCACAACAGGTGTTGCAACTCAGCAATCAGGTCGGCACTCTGCTCGCTCGCCCACCCTCGGCTCCGGCTCCGGTCCCCGTCGTCTCTGCTGGAATCTACCACCGGGCCCCCCGGAGTCGAGGAGCACGGATCCGGATCCTACTAAGGTCAGCCCGGCCTCTGCCGGGGCTTTCTTTTTTCAATGTAGATCCATGTTTCAGCAGCGCCCTGGCCGCTTTTCTTCAGACGCGGCAAAAATACGCTACATATGTGGATTATTAAGGGGGAGAGCCTTGCAGTGGGCCGAGGCAAAGTTTTCTAAGTGCCAGTTAGAATCAGTTAACTATGAACATTTTTTGAACGAATTTGAGACTGTGTTTGATCATCCACATTATCAGGCGGACGCCACCTCGCGGCTTCTCACCCTCACGCAGGGCTCGAAGCCTATTTCGGATTACACTATTGAATTTTGGACTCTAGCAGCCGAGGTGGACTGGACCGAGAGTGCACTTAAAGCTGTGTTCTTTAATGGACTAAACGAGCAATTAAAGGACGAATTGGCTTCCCGGGACGAGCCTCCGGATCTGTGCTCTCTCATCACCCTCACCGGTCGGTTGCAGACGCGGCGCCGGGAGAGACGCCGCTCATTTCCTCGCATCGAAGGACACCGCTCACCAGCCCGGACCGAGACACGCCCACCTGCGCCCGCGAGAGGAGCCGATGCAGCTAGGACGAGCGCACCTGACCGAGGAGGAACGCTTCCGTCGCCGGCGCGCCGGGGAGTGCCTCTACTGTGGGACCAGGGGCCATTACATCGCCACGTGCCCGGTTCGGCCAAAAGAGCAGGCCCGCCAGTAGCACTGGGAGTACTGGCGGGTCGGCACTCGGTCCCAGGAGAAGAGAACCAGTTCAGGCTCCAAGCCTCGCTTTGTTTTCGGTCCGAGACTATTTCTGTTTTAGCGTTAGTGGACTCCGGGGCCGAGAAAGACTTTATGGACCGCGCCTTGGCCGAGCAGTGGGGAATCAGCATGGACCCGCTGGACCACCCACTCTCGGCCCTGGCCCTTAACAGACAAACTTTAGCACGGATTACTCATATTACCGAACCAGTTTCCCTAGTCCTGTCCGGTAACCATCACGAAACCCGTCGCTTTCACCTCATCTCGTCTCCGTCCTCGTCACTAGTGCTGGGCTACCCCTGGCTCCGGGCCCATAATCCCACCATCGATTGGGCCCGGAGGAGGGTGTCCGGGTGGAGCCCAGCATGCCACGCCCAATGTCTTCAGTCCGCGTTACCCCCGGCTAGGGAGGCCGAGCCCACCTCCAAATCGCTGCAAGACGCGCCCGATCTCTCCTCCGTTCCCCAGGAGTATCATGATTTTAAAGAAGTTTTTAGCAAGGATCGTGCGCTTTCGCTCCCCCCGCACCGCCCATATGACTGTGCTATAGACTTGCTACCGGGGGCCCCACTTCCGTCTAGCCGGCTGTACAATTTGTCCCGTCCTGAACGCGAAACTATGGAACAGTACATCCGAGACTCCCTCAATTCCGGCATTATCCGTCCGTCGTCGTCTCCGGTAGGGGCGGGGTTTTTCTTCGTCGCTAAAAAGGACAAAACTCTGCATCCATGTATTGACTATCGAGGCCTTAACAATATTACCGTTAAGAACAAATACCCGTTACCACTCCTCGACTCGGCCTTCACCCCACTCCACGGCGCCACGGTTTTCTCCAAGCTCGACTCACGTAACGCGTACCATTTAGTCCGCATCAGGGAGGGGGACGAATGGAAAACCGCGTTTAAGACTCCCCTTGGACACTTCGAGTACCTCGTGATGCCATTCGGCCTAACTAATGCCCCGGCGGTTTTCCAATCCCTCATAAACGACGGCCTCCGTGATTTTTTGAACCGCTTTGTTTTCGTATATCTAGACGACATTTTGATTTTCTCCCCGACTTTGCAGGAACACCGACAGCATGTCCGCCTCGTTCTCCAGCGTCTCCTCGAGAACAAGCTCTACGTTAAGGCCGAAAAATGCGAGTTTCACTCCGATGAGGTCAGTTTTTTAGGCTTCATAATTGGCAAGGGGAAGATTAAAGCTGATCCTGAAAAGGTTAAAGCGGTCGCCGATTGGCCAGCCCCCACCAACCGTAAGCAATTACAGCGCTTCATCGGCTTCGCCAACTTTTACCGTTGGTTTATCCGCGATTTTAGCAGTGTAATAGCTCCCCTGACCAAACTAACCTCCCCTTCTCAGTTCTCCTGGTCTCCCGCAGCGGACGCGGCCTTCCAGAGACTCGAGGACCTCTTTACCTCGGCACCCATCCTCCACCAACCTGACCCTGCACGTCAGTTCGTCGTGGAGGTGGACGCCTCGGACACGGGCGTGGGGGCCGTACTGTCCCAGAGGTTCGAGCCACAGAATAGACTGTTTCCCTGTGCCTTCTTCTCTCGTCGATTAACGCCGGCCGAGCGGAACTACGACGTGGGTGATCGTGAGCTCCTGGCGGTGAAGCTCGCTCTGGAGGAATGGCGCCACTGGCTCGAGGGCGCCGAACAGCCATTCCTCGTTTGGACTGATCACAAAAACTTGTCGTACATCCAGTCCGCCAAACGCCTCAACGCCCGCCAGGCCCGCTGGTCCCTCTTCTTTAGCCGGTTCCGCTTCACCCTCACCTACTGTCCCGGCTCCCGGAACGTCAAGCCCGACGCCCTGTCCCGTCAATTCGCCCATCAGGACGAACCTACTGACCCCGGGTCCATCCTCCCACCATCCTGTTTAGTCGCCCGCGGTGCATTGGAAGATTGAGGACCTGGTTTCAAGCAGCACAAGCCACGTCTCCTGACCCAGGTAATGGACCACCTGGTATGACTTTTGTTCCTGATTCCGTCCGTTCTCAGGTGCTGCAATGGGGGTCCACAATTCAAAGTTCGCCTGTCATCCGGGGGCTAGCCGCACGCTATCCCTGCTTAAGAGACACTTTTGGTGGCCATCCATGAACCGTGACACCCGGGAATTCGTGGCCGCCTGCCAGGTATGTGCCCGCTCTAAGGCATCTCATACCCCTCCTTCAGGTCTCCTGCACCCGCTTCCCGTTCCCAAGCGGCCCTGGTCCCACATCGCCGTGGATTTCGTTACTGGACTCCCCCCGTCCCAGGGAAATACGGTCATCCTGACCGTGGTGGACCGGTTTTCTAAGGCCGCCCACTTCATCGCTCTGCCGAAGCTGCCCACGGCCAAGGAGACCGCCGACCAGCTAACTAACCACGTGTTCCGGCTTCACGGTATACCTACAGACATTGTTTCCGATCGTGGCACCCAGTTCACATCCCAGGTGTGGCGAGCCTTCTGTGAGGGACTGGGTGCCACGGTCAGTCTCACCCCATCCCGCAGTCGAACGGGCAGACAGAGCGAGCGAACCAGGACCTCGAAACCGCCCTTCGCTGTGTCACCTCAGCCAACCCCACTGCCTGGAGCACATTCCTGCCTTGGGTTGAGTACTCCCACAACGCCCTGGTGAGTTCCTCAACTGGCCTCTCTCCCTTCCAGGTCTCCCTCGGCTATCAACCCCCACTCTTCCCGGCCGAGGAGACTGAACTCGCCGTCCCGTCGGTCCAGCACCATTTGGGACGCTGCCGCCGTGTCTGGGCCAGGACGCGAGCCGCGCTTCTTCAGGTGGGGGCGCGCATTAAGGCCTCGGCCGACCACCGTCGGACTCCCACTCCTAGATATCAGCTGGGCCAGAAGGTGTGGTTGTCGGCCAGGACCATTCCCCTGAAGACCGACTCACGAAAACTTTCACCTAGATTCTTGGGGCCATTTGAGATCACAAAGATAATCAACCCTACCGCTGTGCAGTTACGCCTCCCCCCGACTCTACGCATCCACCCGACGTTCCATGTCTCTCAGATCAAGCCCGTGCACGACAGCGACCTCTGCCCTCCGGCCGAGCCCCCTCCTCCCGCCAGAGTCGTGGACGGTCACCCGGCTTTCACCGTCAGGCGTCTGATTGACGTCCGTCGGCGTGGCCGGGGCCTCCAGTACCTGGTGGACTGGGAGGTATTGTCCAGAAGAACGCTCGTGGGTACCGAGGGCACGCATCCTGGACCCCGACCTCGTCCGTTCCACCGGGCCCATCCTGACAAGCCGGGTGGTCCACCAGGAGGTGGACCTTAGGGGGGGGGGGGTACTGTCATGATCCACGTTCCGCTGTCCACGTTTTCCCTGCCTCCTGTGATCTCTCTCTCCCGCCCTGCTTCTCCTCCACGCACCTGCACCTCGTCAACACTAATCAGCACCACCTGGGGAGGATAAATGGGACCCACGCCTGTCATTCGGTGCAAGTCCGTCCGCGTGACAACGTGAATACTTTGCCGTACTCTTGGATTGCTACATGTCTTGTTTTTTGAATGCTCACTGGATTTTTGCTGCTCCTCCAGACTTGTGCTCCCTGATTTCTCCTGCTCCTGTGCCTCTGGTCCTGCTGCTGCCTCCCGCCCCGCTCTCCCGGTATAGTCCCGCGTTGTCTTGTCTTCGCACTTACCTGCACTCTGATCACTGTTCCTCGCTCCCGGCCCCACGTCCTGTGTCCTCGACTTACCTGCTCCTCGCTCCCGGCTTCACGTCCCGCTTCTCCGGCTTGCCTACTCCTGGTTCCTGGTTCCTGGTTCCACGTCCTGCTCCTGTGTCTCCAGCCCCGTTTGCCCCCATATTTGACTCTATTGAACGTATATTGTGCACTATTGTAAATAAACACTGTTAAACCGCTCCCGGTCTGCATTTTTGGTCCGCTTCACCCCACATTACGACAGTTCCTCATCAATAACATACCTGGATTTGTATTTTGTTTCATTCACTCATGTTTGAAGGTTAGATCAATGGCCAAACAAGTGACTGTGGCCACAACACGTCCATATATGGCATTGTGGTCAGTGGTGATAAAGTGGGCACGAGTGATCAAAATGACAGTTCCATGAGAAGAGGGTATTGAGGAAGTATATGAGAGGAAAAAGACAAAATATTCAGAGTTAGTATTGCAACCAGGCCAAAATGGATGAAAAATGAACATGTTTTCAGTTGAAGTAGGATGCAGAGGATTTGTGGCAACATCTATGACATCTATGTTAAAGGAATTTGAGGGTCCTCCCTCCAACAAATCATCAAGTTGTCAACTGCAGCAGAAAGAAGCAGCAATTGCCTCTGGGTCAGAAGAAAGAACACCTGGGCTATTAAATAAAGCAGGGGGGCAAGATGCTGAGGGGGTGCACCTGGGACACCAGGTATCACCGCTGATTAGCCCTTTGGAGACATCGTGGGTTCATCAACGAAAAATCAAGGAGGGAATGAAGGTGCAGACCGTTTTAAAACATTCTTAATTGTTTATTTGAATAGGGACAGATACAACAAACATAGATTAACAATTCAGTAATCTGATGCAGGTATCACAGTGTTCATAGCCTAGGCTAATTCACAACACCAGTCCCAGAAGAGCTTTTAAAACTTAAAATTTCACTAAAAAGCAGTGAGATTATTTGTAGAAAAAGCAGTAAGACCCCAATGACACAACTTAACTTCTGAACTCCAGGCCATGATTAAAATCAATGACTCAAATCATGAATTGAAACATCAAGTCCTATTCACTGGACGTACATACTGAGTAACTCCCCGTCTACATCTCCAAAACTCAAAATGCTCTGTTCCACCTTGTGATGTCATGAAGGGGTAGTTTTCAAATTAACAGCTTTTTCCTTTTGTGAAGTAAAGATTGGAAATTCCAGGGCTGAAATCCTCCAAATGATTCTAGTATGGAGTTTAAAAACACAGTGGAGAATTTTCTGTATTACCACATGACATCACAAGGTGGAGTATTTTCTCTGTGGGAGAAAAACTATGCACAATTTAAATATAAAATATATAGGAATATAAAAATAAATAGGAATATAAAACCTTTAATCCTGTGATTTCTCAAGGTATTTTTATAAATTCAGTTGTGCTGAATATAAACTTATGAAGCAATCTGTACATTTCAGAACATGTTTGTAGAGGTTCAAACTTCATTACTAAGCATTAAATTGCAACCTTGGCGATTTTGAAGTGTGTCAATACAAATTACAATTTTGATTTAGTTGTGTCATATTTAGAGACAGACAAGAGCACGCTGATCATTATTTCTGTGAAAATATCTGTTGTAATCTGTGATGTACCTTACTCTGTGTTGTTCTACCTCTTGATCTTAGTTCATGTTCAATCACATTTTCCAAAAGTCTATTAGTCTAAGTCTATATTTTAAATGTGTCTTATACCATGATGTGTGTAATACAAACTTAACACAAGTACATCTCACACATTTAACCTAAAAATCATATGTTTGCAGCAAGAACAAAAAAGCAAACACAACTTCTTATAAACCCGTATCACCCTCAACCATAATTCTTCATTAATCACACCATTCATAAACTGCAATGTGTTTGTTTGCATCTGCAGGTGGTGTTTCTATGTTTCATCTGAAGGCAGAGCTTGGTATCTGACACTGGATTTCTTGGCTTTGAAAATGATGACTCCACAGATCATTCCCACAGCGGCTAAAGCGCAGCCAGCGATGAAGACCAGGTTGAGGCTGAAGTTCAGACCTGTAGGAATGTACAAGGTGGGTTTAAAGTGCATATGACAGGCGAGACTACTCATTTCACTGAAAAATATGGTAGGTAACATCTTTATGTTTAAGACTTAATTTTAGTAAAGTTTTTTATTTTTATTTTGGTGGAGTTTAAAATTTAACTTCTGGTTTGGACATGAGCAGCAGATGTGATTTCCCCTCTGCCGCTGTACTTCTGAACACTTTATAACACCTGCCACTCTATAACACTGGTTACGTACTTTCACTTTAAACTTTGTCCTGATTCTGACAGACATTAAAATACATTTCCAACTCTTACCTACCAACCATAATGTTAACAAAGACCAAAACATAGAATTTGAAAATCATGAAATCCTTTGGTCTCTAAACAGGGCACCAGAAATACATCCAACTGGTCTTATTATCTTTACTACTTTTGTCAACCATTTTACCTGTGTTTCCTGCCTCCACAGATCTCCTCAGACGCAGCGGGCCCTGGGACACATAGTGGGTTCCTGACTCAATGACGGCCTCTCTCCTGGCTCTTGTTGCTCCATTGGGCTGACATCCCCGAGAGCAGCGAGTGTGTGGGTTTCCAGCTTCACACATCAACACTGAGCAGGTGATGTAGACCTGGAAACGTTTAAGAGATTAACTTAAACTTTAAAGGTTTGTTTGTATTTTTTTATTCTACTAGCTTATGTGTCTGTCTGAAGCTCTGTTACTCAAGTTAGACTTTAATCTGATCTTTATTTCAACAAAATAAAGAACTGAATTAGCTGGAACTACTCTAGGCAAGCTGACTTTCCACAGTTAAGTGTCTCACAAATAACATTAAAGATATCTAGCATTGGCCAACAGTTTTATGAGTTATTCACTCTCACCTTCTCAGGTGTTGAAAACACCTAAACGGAACCATGAACGCTCGTATTGATCACAGGCTCCCGAAAATGTGTTGTTTAAATCTACTTAGTATTTTTTCTTGAGTTTTCAGGCAACCTAAAAAGTGGAGGCTGTTTGTGCTGAATATCTAATGTGTGCATTGTGTCACCATGCTAACATTCTATAATAGGCTGCCTCCCCCAAGGGTGATGTCACTGTGAAGTTAATTCATTCGGCTGAATACCTGGTCATGAAGGCCAATGAACTTGAAGGCCTCAACGCTGTATTTGAATTGTCTTTTGTGGCTTCTCGGATAGACGATCAGTGTTGGGTCTAAGTTGCAGCTGTTAAAAGCACAGACAAAAGTTTAATTAGTTTCACAAAATGCCAAGCGACTGCACAACCTATACAACATATTGGCAGCTCTTTATTTATTTTGTTCGTAATAGTGTTGTCACATTACTAAAATTTCAAACTGTATTATGATATTTAACAATACTCTTGATATATACATGCCGATTTTGATACCCAAGTGATCATTAGATTTTTCAAGTTATTTTTTAAACAACAGGCTATTGTAAATTTCTACACAAAATAATACTTTTTTTTTAAATCTACACTAGTTCTGATAGAACTCAAGATGAAACTGTTCAGGAAAGGTACATATTTTTATATATTTTTTAAAATGTATTTTTCAATATTGAAACTTTCTCAAATGAGTATTTAGTTTTGTTATTATTTTAAGTATCAATTAGTATCTGATTCCATACTTTTGACGATTATAGTTCATAATGTCTATAATTTCATAAAAGTAATATACTCACCCATTCTCAATGAGGGTGTAGGGGTGGGGGTAGTTGGTGTTGTCGTAGGGTGCAGCTCTGCAGGACTCCACAAACAGCTCTGTGTTGTTGACTGTAGTCGTGGCTTCGATCTCCATGAAGATGCGATCGCCCACGTCATACTCCAGTGGGTAGAGCCGGGGGTCTATCCTGGAGACAAACCTCTGATCTGGGAAGAACTCAAACCCATAGGTGAACTTTCCAAGACCCTTGTCCCACACGGTCACATTCTCTCTGTGAGCGCTGAAGGTGAATGTCACGTTTCCTCTTTTGAGGTACTGGCAGAAGAACTTCACTTCTAACTGGTGTTTTCTGGTGATGAGGGCAGAGGTATTGTCCACTGTGGTGATTTCATTCTTGAAATACAGATTATCAGCATCTTCCTGCAAAGGCAGTAATGTAATTAACTATTGCAGTGGTTCTCAAAGTGGGGTCCGGACACAAATGTTGGGGGTCTCCCAAAAATTGTGAATACTGAAAATTACTTCAATAATACAAAAAGAAAAAAAAAAAAAAAAAAAAAAAAAAAACAAAAAACAAAAACAGGACTAAGACAAACATGGTTTGAAACATGGTTTGAAATCCTAAATTTTATTACGATGCCATTGTGGAAGGATCCTTGGAATGTTTTAATACAAATAAGTGAAGTTTGAGAACCCGACTATTATATCTGATAAATGTATTTTTGCTAAATTAAACAGTTGAATTTTCTGTTGTAAGCAATGAATCTGAATATAAAATGATTGAAATTGCTTTTATAGCTTGCTCATTGAATCAATAAACCCATATTACATATTAAACAAAATAAAATGATATGAAGTAAATGTTGGGTATGCATATGCATGTAGAAGCAAAGATACTTAAGAGACTGGTTTTATCTATTCTGAATTTAAAAGCCAAGATTGAATGGTTCTTGCTTGTTAAACTCATACAGATCTATAAATGCTTTAATGAATCTTTTGCATTTTTCTTTTTAGTCTTACCTCTATCTTGGTGCCACAGGCGTTGAGGGGCACTTTAGCGACCAAGTGAGTGCTGTTGGAGTGAGTTTGGAGGCTGCAGACTATGTTACTGGGATCAGACAGACGCAGATGTTCATAATGAAGGTCAGGTAATGTGGCCTTCTCCACCTCCACTATCATTAAAGACTCCAGACAGGTGACCACTGTATTCACTAAATTTAGAGAATAAACAACAAAATAGCCATGGGTTGAAATGGGAATTGCTGTATGTTATTATTTCAGGGCCTATATGACTTTATAATATTTAACCTTATCACTTTATGTTAAGGACAGCCTCTACAAACTTGCAATATTAATCATATGGTTTAAAGCTACTATCTATACGTCTTTTTGATTTTTTGTTACCAGTATATGGCAGATGTGAAATCTGTCCCTCCCACTGCCTTTATCCAGGGCTCACCTGTGCTCTCAGGCCTTCTTCTGCCAGAGCTGGCACACTATCAGACTGAAGCAATGTAGATGACATCTAGTGGTGTGATGTGAGAATGCAGCATGGCTTGGTTAGACAGTCTATCTACAGAGGGTAGTTTTAAAGTCCTTTCAACTGATAACAATCATGTCTTTGGGTGGAATAACTTTCTGAGGCTTCTGTGAAACTTTATTTATCCTGACAGAGAAGACGTTAAACTTTGTAATTACTGGCCACATGACACAAAAACTGGTACAGAGATATTTACCCCAAACTATGTCAACACATCTGCAGCCTGACAGTTTTCTGGCTCCTCATCCAGCTCATTTTAAACTACTATAGGATTTTACAATGTTTCAGAAGATGTGGAATCACATACCTAGTTCATTTGTAACGTTCACCAGCACACATCTCATCTCAGTTTGGTAAACAGAAGATCTGATAACATAAAACAAAACAAATTTAACTGAAAATAGTAAAATCTGCATACTTATTCCCTACATGTGTTTAAGTCTTTGAAAACAAAAAAATCTCTTACCCATTTTTAAATTCAACAGCAAAGCAGATGGGAAAATAGTGTCCGACGTTTTCAGGAATCGGAGTCCATCTGATGGTGAACTCATCTGCAGTGGTTTTGTGCTTGGTGACATTCAGTGGTCCGGTCATTATGATCCTATCAGCTCTGTTTTGGTTAAGAACAATGTTAATATATCAGGCTCTGTTTTTTTGTTTTTTTTAATAGTTTTTCCATTTGTGGTTTACTTACTGTGAATAACGAGCCACTGCCTTCACTTTTATTTCTACTTCTCTTCCAGCTTGTGCCAGAATGACCTGTCCACTTCTGGGTGTTGGGGAAACATACTTTGGTAGATAATATCCTTCAGTGCAAGTGGCAACACGTGGGTCCACTGGAATAAAACCATGACATTAGTGGTTGGATTTCTCTATTACAGGCCCAGTCCCAGATTAGCATTTGTGCAAAATTTGTCTTTTGTGTCTTAATAATTAAGGATGGTCTGATTGCATAAGTAAGTAAGTCATAAGAAATTAACTTTGTACCATTGGAAACTGTTTAAAATGAACTAGTTCTGTTTTTCACATTTTTATGACAGTGAAAATCAGGTACAGCATCTTTAATATATAGATCATGACTAGGGCACAACAATAAATCTAAAATGACACTGACCTTGGAAAACAAATTGCAATGGCAGCACACTGAACGGTCTAATTCCAGTACGCGATAAACGAACGACTCCACCGTTTCCGTTTGTGTAAGAAGTGGATCCATCAGAGTATTTGAGTGCAACATTGTTCCGTGGATAGTCTTCCACCACCAACTCAAATCCATGGACTCCTTGGTTTCCAGAGGCCAGATAGAGCAGTGTGCATGTAGCCTAAGAAAAGAACATGGTTCAGTCTCAATGCAACATTCCCCCATTTTATAAATGGATGTTTATTGAGTCTTTAATATGCCAAACCACCAAAACACTTTGTGAAATTATGTTCTCTGATAATGGTAGTAAAGCTTGTTCTGATTTATGTGTCACTTCTTTAAGAGAAATCAAATGCACCAACTTTTTTTTTTTCATTTTGTGGGTGGTTATTTAAACTAAACACCTAAGAACAATTCAAGACAATGTGTAATATGTATTTTTCTGTTAATGAACCCTTTTATGTACCTCCTCTTAGGTTCTAAGAAAAGGTGGTTCAAGGTTCAATGAGGAAATACAAAACTTAATAAATCTAAAAATCTAAAAACAAATGTAATTTACTAACCTCATCTACACGGAATCCCACTTGTTTTCTACAGTCAGAACACTCAGAAGCATGTCGGTTTCCATATCGGCATCGAACAACATCTCCATCAGGGTCAAAGGACATAGGTTTGTAGGACCGTTTGCAGTTCTGAGGGACTCTTTAAGAGACAAAATTAGTGTTTAATTACTATATATGGTCTATTTAGGTGTTTTCATGCTTATTAGTTGTCCAATTTGATTTTCTAAGGAGACAAAAGAGCAAAAATGTTTTTAATCTAATTAAAAAGACTTTAAGAAATATCATTTTATAATGTTCTTTCATTAAAGGTGCACTATGTAACTTTTCTGATGGTGGTCGGCCAGCTGCTTGACTCCATGGAGATGCTATTGCTTTGCCTAGAATGTTCCATAGTATGGCATTGAATATATCTGTCTCCATGAAGACGAGGTGATGCCATCAGGCATGATCCCTTTCAACGTATCTCTGATCAGTAAACCATGTAACTGAAAATGCAAGATAAATAACTTTAATGCCTTACTAAGGAGCATTTCAACCAAATCAATAACATCTTGGAGACAAGTAGGTGGTGGACCCTCCACCAGAAAAGTTACATAGTGCACCTTTAAACTGTGGAGGCTTGTTAGCAAAATGCATGTGCGGTATGTTTTACATTTACCGTAAAAAGGGGAGGATGGCGATATCAGGAGAGTTGTTTGGCTTGTTAGTGTCAGATCTTCTGCCCAAATCCACGAAAGTCAGAACACTCCATGATGGGTATATAGAAGGTGTGTGGAGTCGGATCCAACAACAGCTGCTTTCCCTACAAATTCAAGTATATTCACTAATGAAATATCTTGTAAAATACTATTGTCCATTATCATAGACATAGATACACAAATATCTGAACAAATATGTCATGAATTTTAACCTACAATGTTTGGAAAGGTGTGTCACTTGTCAGCGTCTTACTGACAACAGTTTCTGTTTGACACCATGAAGATGCATTTATTGTGCCATTGGTGCCTCTGTCAATTACACCCAATCAATCAATTGGTTGTTGTAGCCACAGTCGGTCCAGTTGCTGTAACAGCTTCCATACTGGTACTGGCATGAACTAAATGTTGCCTTGTTGCGAAGTTCCACCTGCCAAAGAGAATGGAAATATTCAGTTACCTCAATATTCAAGGACTAGGGTTCCCCAGCAGGTAGTTTGTTTGTTTATTCATTTATTTATTTATTTCAGGGACAGTGCATATTAATCGACATTTCTGTAAATATGCCAGAATTAGCCAAAGGCTTTTTTACATCTGTCCAATGTAAGTGTGATCAGTCTTGACAGAAGGTTGTCAGTTAAATAACCATACTGCAACTTTTGTCCAGTTTTTCCCTCCACTTTATGTTCACTGATTTTTTGCAAACACTCAGTAAATCTGGTCCTTATAATTTACAGTTGAATGATTTGCACCAAAATCTATGCAACTTTGAGTATTAAGAAGTGAACTTTTTAAGATTGATTCATGTAATGTTATAACTATATTGGGCTGACAAGTATAGCTTAGAATCACCCATAAAAGGATTTTGTTCTGTACTGAAGTATAAATTAAAACAGTAAGCCTTACCCCAATGCTCCCATTGCTGGCTGTTGTGGCAGTGAAGCTCACCACCCCTCCATAGAAGTGACTCGCAGAGGCCAGTGAGAGCCACAGCAACTGCAGGACCACCAGTGTAGTGGAGAACATGATGCACACAGCTCACTGTTGCTCCTCTCTCGCTGCTTTTACCTCGGCATTATTTATACCTGTCACTCTTCTGGAATGTAATATACCAAAAATGCAGAGCTGCTAAACTAGTCTGATGGAATGATGGAAATAAGGTCACTTTTACTGTAAACCTCAGACAAGTTTTTAAAACAGCCTACATACATCATTTCTTTATCCATATGCAGTGTTGGGAAGTAACTAAATACATGTACCAAAATACATATTCTCATTTTGAGTAAATGTATTTTGGTACAATTACTTTTTCATTTGGTGGTATTCAGTTACAGTTATACAGTTACTTTCCTAAAATCAAAGGAATACACGATGGTACTTCATGCAATTTAATATTGAACTACATAGTACAAGTGAGAATAAGTGTGTTCATGTGTGATTTTTCATCTCTAACTGGACAGAACAAACAGTGCAACAAAAATAAAGCAGTTTATAATTAAATTGCATGTTTTAACACTATAATATATATACAATCCAATGTGAGAGTATTATAAGTATTCAGAATATAGTACTGTGATTGGTCCATGTAACAGAATCCTGACAAAATACATTTTAATTTGGATATTTAGTATTCTGTTTCTAAATACTTTTCCCATCACTGTCCATGTGTGACTGATCCTTAAAAGAGCCAAACAAAAACATACTGTACTTTGTAAGTGCCAGGTATTAAGTGTAATATTTAAGTTGTAATTAAGTGCAGTTAATTACACACACGCACAAGCATTTTTATTTTTTTAAATGCCTCTTTTTTACATGTATTTTTCTCTTTTTGCTTATTCAGAACAAAGGTTGAATCACCATCAAAAATGCTGTTTAGTTTCTTTTATGCTGCATCTCTTGTTAGCTTTATGCAAGAATGTTTTTTTGCCTGTTTGTTGGAATGCAGTTTTTTTTTTCAAACCCTTCTCTTCTACTAAAATATTTATAAATCACTATAGTTATTATAGTTCTACACCACATAATAACTAAATAATAATATCCAACTTTAATAGTGACTTTGAGCTTGTTTGATATAATTGGGTACAATTATATGCAAATAGGGTCATCAAAAGTATCAAAAATCAGATACTAATTGGTACTAAAACTAGTATCGAAATTAGATACTCATTTGAGCAGGTATAGATACTAAAAAAAGTCAGATTCCCAGAGCAGAAATGAACCTTTTCTGAACAGTTTTAGAATGATCTTGAGCTGTATCAGAACAAGTATAAGACACATCGACTAGTAAGTGCAAAGTATCTGAATCAAGTTTAAAAATTTTAGCATCGTGACAACATTATATGAAATTAGACAAAGTAACAGTACAAAGTATAGAATAGTGTACTGATGTTACTCTCTAGCAGCTTGCATGACCAGGTATTTATCCCTTGCTTTTCTCATCTTCTAAACAGCCAAGGATGTAATGATGAGGAGACAAGTGATTATGATTGACACATTCAAACCTACATTCAGGTCTGAGCCAGACACTGAAAGAAAACAAAGATGCTCAGTTAAAGATTACATTTTATAAAATAAAAGTCAGTGTCATTTCAGTGAGTCATTTTTTTTTGGGTATCATTAAGCAATATTGTAGCTTCTTTATTTCAGTCTTACACAACTACATTATTTAAACAAGCCACCACACAACCTACAAGTCAGATCTGTCAACACATCTGTAATCTGACAGTTACACAGCAAATTCTGCCATAGAATTCTGACCTGTCTCCAGCTCAATTTTAAACTATAAGGATTTGTATTTTGTAAATTTGTAAAATGCTGTAATCTCATGTTAATACAACCTATTAAGACTTGTTTATTTATATGTGTTCATTTTTTGTTACCAGTAATAGAAAACTGCTCTGGAACAATGCTTAATGGTTGACACAAAAATCCCCAGTGGAGTAGGTGACTTTGAAGGTGTCTTCGTGTGAGACTTGACAGAGACAGTGGGCACTTCTTTGTATAGAATCCGTCGGCGTACGTCAGGTAGATGTTATACATTGGGAAATCATCCAGCACGAGTTCGAGTGGATGCAGTCCACTCTGTGCTGACTGGTTAAATCGAATGGCGCATGTATCCTGGAGAGGGCAAAAAGAATGCAGTTGATTGATACTTTGTAATGACATCACGCTGGGGGTTCTGCATGTTTGTCTGTGGTGGAATGTAGTTGTGTTTTGTTTCATTCAGACATGTTTGAGAAATACTTCAGTATTAGTCTGTCTACATCTCCAAAGCTCCAAATCTTCCACCTTGTGTCATGTAGTGGTAGTTTTCAAGTTAACAGCTCCTTTTACCTTTAGTTCAGTAGAAATTGGCAATTCCAGGGCTGAAATCATCCAAATGACTCTAGTGAAGGCGTGTGAAGTTTAAAAACACATCACAAGGTGGAACAGATGCCGGGCCTGTGTGTTAAAAATGTGTGTTAAAAACTCCAGGTATGTTTGTGATGAGGAAACAACATTATAATGTAGACGTAAATAGTGTCATACAGCCCCTTAGGCCTATATGACACTATAGGCCCCTTTTGGCTAATTTTATTCACACAAAACAACCTAAAAATCTGCTTTGTTACAACTGTCTTGACTATGTTCATGCAAACACAACAACTATACCAAGACAGCAACAAAACAAAGAATGTTTTTATATTAAACTCCACTGCATTATGTTTTAGCCAAAGAAAAAATATATTTTTCATTATGGATGTTTTTATTGTACTGAAAAAAAGCAGAAAAACATGTCTTTACTGTGAGCGAGCTTGCATCTCCACACACTTAACTCGTATTTGGCATGGAAGAGGGCCTCCATGGAAATATTATTCCCTTGGCTATAATATTATGGTTTTAACTTTATATTTCCATGGGAGTATGCAGGTGGCAAGCTACCTTCAGAATGTTATGCTGGATTTTTAAATGAAAAAGCATATCAAACATTCTAATGAATAAATAAATCAAGATTTGCAATCTCAAATGAAACCTTTGTACCTTCTCTTAAACACATATGACTTCTTAAATAATAAAAATGATAATGGGTGACTAGCCTGTTCCAGGAGGCAGGAGATTCCCACAAAGTCCAGTGTTTCAGCTTTTCCTAAGAACCTATCCAGTATATTGACACTTCTAAACTAAATGCAGAGTACACATTTGGACACAACATGAACAAAAGAAAATCATCAAAACAGAGTAAACATGAGTAAAATACCCAAAAGTACTATGAGCTACTGTGATGCTGGGCCTAAAGCACAATCAGGCCAGAGGTAGTGCAGCTCAGAACAATGGGCCCTTCACAAACACTTATACAGCAAATGTATCACAGTTTAACATGCAACAAAGCATCAAGATGTCAAGGCCAAGTATGTCATCAGGAAAAACACACATCTATAAAATAATGTTACTTATGAGCACATTATTTTGATTTCTCTCTTTCACTCTGATATAACTCAGACTGCACTTCATTTAGCCCTGAGCAGAAAACTGATCTAAAAAAAAACCCCTCAAAAATACTCAAATCTGTATTTGGGATGATTTGTGCATGTTTATGTGATTTATTTATATATTCTCCTGCATTCAAGACGCCATTGCTCTGATCTGCCCCTGTCACCGGCACACGACCACTGTGACGGAATTACTTACTTACTCAGTCAGTGCAGCTATCCACAAGAGGTGCCGACAGCATGCAAACGCTTTGTTGTGATGTACCATAAAGTGGACTTGTTTATGTTATTATGTTGTTTTAGATCAATATTGAGATCTAAAATATCCAAATTATAACCTAATGATCCACGGGTGTCATAGATAATAACTATATAGCAGACAAAAACACAATATGTCTTCTTTAAGGCTGCATTCATTGAAAACACCACCATTTGCGACTGAACTGGGACTAAACCAAGACTAAAGCAGGACCAAACTAAGACTGTTAGGACTAAACAGCTTTAAAGAACCAGGAAAAACATCACTGTGGCTTAGACATACATACACTACATTAAAGCATAGGCCTCACCCATATTGAGCAATACAGGCTGCTCTAAATGATAAGGAAGTCATGTGAATGGCTTACTGGAGCTACTGTAATGTGCAGTTTGTCCTGTTCTCATTCATGTGACAGGCGCAGGCCAAGCAAAGTTCACTGTGTTCAGTTGCAACCAGGTAAAGCAACATGCAGTCAGGCTCATAAATTATGTTAAAGCAGAGATAGTGTGCTTTTCTCCGCTATATAGGTATAATCTATGACACTCATGGACTATTGTGTTATATATTGGGCATTTTAATTTACAATATTCATCTAAACTTGACTTAATAAAAGAAAGATGTCCGCTGATGGGTAGAGAAGGCGACTGCAGCACAGTAGCAAGAAATGAATCTCTACATCTATGTTCTTATCAAGCTGAAAGATTAGCCAACTAGGGATATTTTGGGTTGATGGTCTAAACCGGCTTACCCCAGAAATAAGGAGAATACATTCAAACTAAATACAGACCGGATTTCATTTTGTGCCATAGACTGTATATAGAAGTGGACTAAGGGAGTGTGATGTCACCAACAGCATTTGGGTCCCGGCAAAATGAATCTTATCGAGGCCAGCATTTATAACACCACCAAAGAGCCACTCAGGAGCAAGGTGTTGAAAGCCTGCACCACTGGTTTGGCCAGGGGCGAACACTTAGCATCAATCAGTAGCTGTCAATCAACCTGTTGCTAACGTTCACAGGATCTGACCACGGGGAAAGAGGGCACCTGATTGTTTGGTGTGTTGTTATTGTTCATAGCTTTATTTATGTGCAAAACAGGTAAATAAAAACACTGGACAGCAGGTTGATGCACATATTTTTAGGTCAGAATGATGAGCCTGACAGCAGCAGAGAGGGGCACACTAATTTTTCAATAGAATTGAGTTGAATTGAGTTGAACTGAGTCGACATGATTTGAAATAGAGCAGTTATAAAATGATGCAGCAAGTGAAGAATGATCAAATGTCACATTGCCACATGTCCTAACTAGGGCCCAAACTGAAGAAGGATCTGCTAGATTACATGTTACAGATATGCAATTATTCACAAATAATAATTGCACAACAATGTTTGGATAACTGAATTTACAAAGGAGAGAAACCTCTATTTTTTATTTATTTTTTATATAATATATAAGCCACACCATTTTCTCATTCATTTTGTCTCTAAGTTAAAATAATATTTTTGCAAGCTCAAGTTTCATAAGTTATAAGACTATATCATTTAATTGATTTGATTGCTAATTAAATATAGTTCTTCCTCTTTCCATCGTAAAATGGGTTAGACTGGTCTTAAACTGGTTTGAAGACAGGCTTACACTATGTGATTGTGTACGATTTTAAAACATTCCCACACTTACATCATGCAATTTATTACCAAAAAGTGACCTATTTTTATCATTTGTTATGACGAAATAGGGTAAGCTATGTGGAAACTGTATTGTATAAGATGCACTCTGCATTTGACCCATCTTTTAATGTCTCTGGGTTAAAGCTGTCAGGAGCAGTGGGCGCAGGTGCTGCACCCCGGAACTCATCTCCAAATCTTGAAGAACTTGGTCAGGACTCAGGCTCGAGGTTTTGCCTATTGTGCTCGTTGGTGGGTTATTTGTGTATCACAGTAACCAAAGAGCCAGGTTTTGAAGGTTATACCCCTTGGAGCACTGGAGCAGGCACTCAGGAACACTGGCAATCAAGCCTGTTTCTAATATTATATTATTTCATGAAAAAAAAAAACATGATCATGTAGAGCGGGTTAATACGAACAGTTTAAGACCAAAATAATATGTCTGACAGGAGCAGTTACAGAGAGAGGGGCAACAGTGAATTGGAGCTGAATCACACTCATGCTCACCTCTATTTGGAATGCAGTGGTTACTAGGCTGTATCTGTATATACAGTCTATGGTTCAGATGTGTGTTTTATTTATCTTTTTCAGTTTAAATCTGCCCCTGGAGTAAACTTTGTACACAAAATTTAAATCGTTCAGTTGTTTCTCAGATTTTAGTTGTAATGAGCAGCTCTCGTACCCTATGCTCTCACATTTATATTTGCCCCATGAATTTGATCTGTGCCTTTATATGTGTCACGTGTATTTTTTGACATGTGCTGCTTTCATGTGTCACATTTGTATGTTAAGTCTGTGTCATGCCTCTTTGTGACAAGAGAAAGTGTTTCAGCAATGGCTTGAAGTCAATAAAAGAAAAATGTGTCAGTATGTGACCTGTGCTGCTCATGTCACAAAAAGTATGTGACCTGTACTGCATGTATGCAGTCACAAAAAGTATGTGACAAAAAGTATGTGCACTGCACATAGGTAGTCATAAACACTGACACATCCTGAAACTAAAACTTCCTTGTTCACATTTTGACCTTACTGTCAAGCTGCTGTTTTTTGTTTTTTTTTTTTTTTTTCTTTTCCTACTTAATTGCCAGCATGTATCCCATCATCAGTAATGCTATCTTTTTTAAGGTGGGGTATCTGATTTTCAAACCATGAAAGGTGATGTGCTGTGTTCCATTTATGCTCGGAGGTCAGAACTTTGAGTGATGTTTTCTCTGAGTTTCTCTGTTCCAGTGGTCATGTTGCTTTTGTTAGCATTAATCTCTGTGTCTCCAGTAGCTGCAGGGGCAGGTTTACAAAAGCTGCTTCTGCCCATATACTGAGAGCAAGAAAATCTTTGTATGTTTTCTCAATATGCAGGTCAAGGCTCTGGCAATCTAGGTTCAGTTGTGATTATAGTGACATGTAGTAAAACTGCATGAGTGCAGGCTACATACAGTTCCTTTAGATTAATATAACTTTCTCATATCCAAAGATAAGTCCTTAAATTGCATTAATCTCATAGCCAGGACAGTCAAGATTACACAATGTTACTATTCTATATAAAGAGCCATAGCCTGTGACCCAAGTGCCAATAGGAATTATTGTAAAACTATCAGAGAAATGCATGGTTTGCATCAAAACCAACATGGCAGCTTATGTGAGAAGAATTCACAATC
Organism: Periophthalmus modestus; assembly: GCA_019594935.1. NCBI lineage: Eukaryota > Metazoa > Chordata > Actinopteri > Gobiiformes > Gobiidae > Periophthalmus > Periophthalmus modestus. The sequence goes on from JAIEZT010000236.1 coordinate 69,335, forward strand.
ACATAGCAGTGAGTCATTGGCTGAAGCTACACTGGAGAAAATGTCTCACAGTGCCCTATCTCTCCCATCACCACCAATACCCAACACAGAGCCAGTATTCTTGCTACATCATTGCACATTTTTTTTGCTAATATAAAGTCTTCTTAGCATAGAAATATTGTAAGTCAACAAGATTATTTGATTTGTGTGTTGTTTACCATCGCTGCAACTAAGCCAAGGTCACCCCCATGACGTCTAATATAAAAGTAAAAGTTTTGCCAAAACCAGAAGCAGAGATCAGACCGTATTGACAGCTGTAGTGTGTCACTACACTTTCATGGTAATTTCTTTGTGGTTTCCTCATCTTAGTGAAGGAACAAGATCTGCAGACAAAGTCAGATTGTTGTGGCTCACACAGTGAGTGGTTCCTTGAAATAATGCACTTTGAGTGCCTTGAAGGTGAAGAATATAATTATCAGCTAATTAACAGCTGATTCAAAGTGACTTTAATTCACAGAAGCATTTAGTATAAATGTATAATATAAATGCGAAGTAAAGTAAAAAAGACACTTATCAACATTTAGCCTAAACCTAGCTCAAACCTCTTACCCTACCTCTGAGCCTAACCCTACCCTAACACTCTAACACCCTAACTCCTAATTCTTAACCTAATCCTACCCCTAACCCTAGCTGAACCCCTAATACGTAACCCTGCCATTTTTCAAAGTTTTCTTCCATCCATTTTCTTACGCTTTTCTGGGGCTGGGTCACAGGGGGAGCAGTCAAAGCAGGGACTTCCAGACTTCCCTCCCCCCTGGGAAATGTCCTCCAGCTCCTCCAGTGGGAGCCCAAGGTGTTCCCAGGCCAGCCAAGAGACATAGTCCCTCCAGCATGTCCTGGGTCTTCCCCGGGGCCGTCTCCCGTTGGGACATGCCCGGAACATCTCCCTAGGTGCCTCCAGGAGGCATCCTGAACAGATGCTCAAGCCATTTGTTATGGCATTCTTTGCCCTAAATCTTTACTTGTATATGGCCTAATTGCCATGATGCTATCTGTTGTTACTCACAAGCATATCTCTTGTGTGTTAGCACAACAACATGATGTGTCCAGCAGCCTGAAGTCACTTGGCCTAGATTAATTATTTTGATGGTATAAATACACAGTATGTATGTTCATGTTCAACAGCTCTTTGAGAATTGTGCACAATTGATTCAGTAAATGTGATTTTTTGATGTTTACAATTAGAAATTCCACAACACACCTCAGCTGGCTCCTCTTGACGCGAAGGAGCAGAGGTTCTACTCCAAGCTATCCCGTGTGACCGATCCGCGATCTTGTCCTTTTGGTCATCACCCAAAACTCATGACCATAGGTGAGGGTAGGAATGTAAGCTGACCGGTAAATGAGAGCTTTGCCTTTCAACTCAGCTCCTTCTCTACCACAACAGACCGATACAGCAACCACATCACCGTGGACACTGCACCTATCCGCCTGTCAATCTCATGCTCCATCCTTCCTTCACTCGTGAACAAGACCCCAAGATACTTGAACTCCTCCACTTGAGGTTAGAACTCAGCACCCACCTGGAGAAGGCAAGTCACCTTTTTCTGGTCAAGAACCATGGCCTTGGATTTGGAGGAACTGATTCTCCTCCCAGCCACTTCACACTCAGCTGCAAACCACCCCAGTGCCTGCTGCAGGTCCTGGCTCGAAGAAGCCATCAGGACAATATCATCTGCAAAACTGTGGTTCCCAAATCGGCCCCCCTCTGACCTCTGGCTGAGCCTAGAAATTCTGCCCACACATACAATGAACAGAAACGATGACAAACGGCAGCCCTGGCGGAGTCCATCATGCACCGGGAACAGGTCTGACTTACTGCAGGCAATGAGAACACAGCTCCTGCTGCTCTCATACAGGGACCGGACAGCCCTTAGCAAAGGGCCCAGGATCCCATTCTTCCAGAGCATCGCCCAAAGGACACCACAAGGGACACGTTCAAATGCCTTCTCCAGATCCACAAAACACATGTGGACTGGTTGGAAACTCCCATGAACCCTCGAGGACCTGATGGGGAGTATAGAGCTGGTCCAGTGTTCCACAACCAGGATGAAAACCACACTGCTCCTTTTGAATTCGAGGTTTGAATCTCGGTTGGATTCTCCTCTCCAGTACCCTGGAATAGACCTTACCTGGAAGGCTGAGGAGTGTGATCCCCCTGTAATAAGAACACACCCTCCGGTCCAGCTTCTTAAACAGAAAGGCTACAACCCCGATCTGCCAGTCCAGCGTTACTCTCCCTGATCGCTACGTGATGATGGATTATGACACAAATTTATTACAAAACAAAACATTTATGTGAGTCATACTTGTACACAGTTTTTTTCTGTCATGCTCTAATTGCACATATACATATAGAAGCCAATTAAACGATGTTTGTAACCATTTTATAATTTATGTAAATGATAATTGTACACAACCTATTTACCAATATAACTTAATGGTGTTTTAGTGACCTTCCTCTACCCCTAGTTTCTTGCTATGTTTCTTTTCTGAGCCTTGTTTTACAATTTACAATAACTTGCAAGCAACTGATTCTCTGAAAGGGCCCTTAGGAAGTCTGTTAAAGTTTTGGGGACACCTGGTGGTGAAAATGTATATTGCATATGATGTAGCATAGTAAAGCATGCCCATTTGTTAAACCAATAACTCTGATATGCTCAGTTACACTTACTTGAATAACTTTTAAAAAGAAATTATGCTTTTCAGAGTACTTTTTAGCTGCATACTTGTACTTCCACTTCATTAATATTTATATTGAAGTAACAATACTCTTCAGTTGTGGTTCCTCTTCCCTTTGTGAGTAAGTCTAAAGTGACTTGAGCTTTATGTCGACAATATTAAATGATTTGAACATTTGTGTTTCTTGCAGCTCCTTCAGACATGATTCAGTTTGGCTCATTTTTGTGTCTGTTTGAAAATAATACATTTTGTGCATTATTTAAAGTTTAGTCCTTCACATTACATTAACTTTAAATTATAATTCAGAGGTTACATCCTGACAGTTACTCTTAAAGTAATCTTACTTGAGTACTAGTTTTTCCCAATACCGTTTTTTACCCGTATTTGAGTATTTTCTTGGACCACTACGTTATACTTCTACAGAAGTAACATTACTCTATTGAGAACTTTTATCTGCTGTACCACCTGTGGTCCCACAGTGATTGAAATGATGAACACACTATGAGTCCACAGATAAATAGTGCCTCTTCTTCTCATTGTCTGGAGAATGTTGTGGAATTTATAATAGTAAAGACATTAAAAAATAAGAAATCAGTAGAGAAGTCAGCTTGAATCGAAGTCAGATTTATTGAATCAATTGTGCACAATTGTCAAAGAGCTGTTGTCCCCAATAGTGTCGTCTCACACTCTGCCCCCAAATGAACATACATACAGTGTATTTATACCGTCAAAATAATCATACCAGCGTTGATCTAGTCAAAGTGACTTCAGGCTGCTGGACACACATCGTCTTGTACGATAACAAACCAGAGATATGCTCATGCGTAACAACAGATAGTATCACGAAAATTAAGTCAAAGAGATAGATAATATTACATATCAATACAAGTAAACATTAGGTCAAACAGGTGACAATACATATCAATATAAGTATAGCTTTAGGGCAAAGAATGTCGTAACAAGAACTTGTTGATGGACTGACGAGAGTCAGACGAGAGCAGTGAAGACTGATACTCATCTCAGATCAAAATCTGTCGTTTCATTTAAACAGAATTTCACTTACAACTTAAATACGTTTTGATTTCAAAACTAAATACTTCCACTTTTTCTTAGGAATGTCATTTTGATTCAACTTTTAATTTTTTTTTTTAAACATGTGTTTATTAAGATTTTTCATTTCAGTTTAGCAACATGAGCAAAGAAACAAGCAAACAAGGCACATAGACATAATAAATGATAATAAAGGTAGTATGAAAAAAAAAAAAGTTGGCTTAGTAGTTAAAATAGTGATAATAGTAGTACAATATAAATAAAAGACAATGAGAAGACGGGCTCAGACCAAAAAAATAATTACCCATCTGTCAACAAACTGTAGAATATCATCCATATTTCCCAAAATTTGTCAAGTTTGTTTTTTGTAGAATAGCTTATCTTTTCCAGTGACAGATAGAAAGTCATTTGAACCATTGAGAAGCAGTACAAAGAATATCTGATTTCCATGATGTAGCTGTAGTTTGGCAGAGGATTTGTGGCAACATCTATGACATCTATGTTAAAGGAATTTGAGGGTCCTCCCTCCAACAAATCATCAAATCCTTGTCAACTGCAGCAGAAAGGAACAGCTATTGGCTCTGGTCAGAAGAAAGACAGAACACCTGGGCTATTAAATAAAGCAGGAGGGCAAGATGCTGAGGGGGTGCACCTGGGACACCAGGTATCACTGCTGAGCCTTCTGGAGACATCGTGGGTTCATCAACGAAACATCAAGGAGGGATTCAGGTTGCACACTATTTTAAAGCATTCTTAATAGTTTATTTGAATAGGGACAGATACAAACAAACATAGATTAACAATTCAGTAATCTAATGCAGGTATCACAGTGTTCATACCCTAGGCTAATTCACAACACCAGTCCCAGAAGGGCTTTTAAAACTTAAAATTTCACTAAAAAGACAGATTATTTGTAGAAAAGCAGTAAGACCCCAATGACACAACTTAACTTCTGAACTCCAGGCCATGATTAAAATCAATGACTCAAATCATGAATTGAAACATCAAGTCCTATTCACTGGACATAGTATGTATGAGTAACTCCCTGTCTAGATCTCCAAAACTCAAAATGCTCTGTTCCACCTTGTGATGTCATGAAGGGGTAGTTTTCAAATTAACAGCTTTTTTCCTTTTGTGAAGTAGAGATTGGAAATTCCAGTGTAGAATTTTCTGTATTACCACATGACATCACAAGCGTTTTCTCTTTGAGAGAAAAACTATGCACAATTTGTGTGTTAAACATGTGTGAATGAAACAAAAAAAAAAGTTATGGCATGTTTTTTGATGAGGGAAAACATTATAACAGACCAGAAAATGGTGGAATATAAAACCTTTAATCCTGTGATTTCTCAAGGTATTTTTATGAATTCAGTTGTGCTGAATATAAACTGATAAAATGATCTACATTTCAGAGCATATTTGTAGAGGTCCAAAATTCATTACTACCTATTAAATGCAATCTTGGCAATTTGATGTGTGTGCCAATGCGGTTTACAATTTTGATTTAGTTGTGTGAAATTAAGAAACAGACAAGACCACATGAACATTATTTCTGTGAAAATGTCTGTTTTAATCTGTGATGTACCTTACTCTGTGTTCTTCTCTACCTCTTGATCTTAGTTCATGTTCAATCACATTTTCCAAAAGTCTATATATTTGAATTGTGTCTTATACCATGATGTTGTGTAATACAAACTTGACACTAATACATCTCACACCATTTAACCTAAAAAAATCATATGTTTGCAGCAAGAACAAAAAAGCAAACACAACTTCTTATAAACCCGTATCACCTTCAACCGTAATTCTTCATTAATCACACCATTCATAAACTGCAATGTGTTTGTTTGCATCTGCAGGTGGTGTTTCTGTGTTTCATCTGAATTCAGTGTATCTGACACTGGATTTCTTGGCTTTGAAAATGATGACTCCACAGATCATTCCCACAGCGGCAAAGCGCAGCCAGCGATGAAGACCAGGTTGAGGCTGAAGTTCAGACCTGTAGGAATGTACAAGGTGGGTTTTAAAGTGCATATGACAGGCGAGACTACTCATTTCACTGAAAAATATGGTAGGTAACATCATTATGTTTAAGATTTTATTTTTGTCTTTTTTTTTTTGTGTTTTTATTTTGGTGTTTTTTTTATAATTTAACTTCCGGTTTGGACATGAGCAGCAGATGTGATTTCCCCTCTGCCGTCGGACTCATGAACACTCTATAACACCTGGCCACTCTATAACACTGGTTATTGTCTCTCTAAACTTTGTTTACTGTTTTTATCTTATTTTAATTCATGCCCTTATTTTATTTTTATTTGATTTGATTATAGTTTAGTTATTATTCTTTGTTTATAGCACACCAAAATGCACACAAAGTTCCTAGTTTGTGAATTTTGTTCACTGACAGTTGCAAATTAAACTGATTCTGATTCTGACATACATAGAGGTTAAAATTAATTTCCAACTCTTACCTAGCAACCATGTTAACAAAAACCAAGACCTAAGAATAATCTGAAAACATAAAAAATCCTATGCTCTCTAAACATGGCATGGCCAGAAATACATCCAACTGGTCTTATTATCGTTACTACTTTTGTCAACACATTTTTACCTGTGTTTTCTTGCCTCCACAGATCTCCTCAGAACGCAGCGGGCCCTGGGGACACATAGTGGCTTCCTGACTCAATGACGGCCTCTCTCCTGGCTCTTGTTGCTCCATTGGGCTGACATCCCCGAGAGCAGCGAGTGTGTGGGTTTCCAGCTTCACACATCAACACTGAGCAGGTGATGTAGACCTGGAAACGTTTAAGAAATTGATGTAAACTTTGAAGGTTTGTTTGTATTTTTTTTATTCGACTAGCTTATGTACAGCAGTGTATCGATACTTTTGCCGCTAATGTCATTCGTGGGAGTGAAGCTAACTAAAGGCACTGCTCTGTCTGAAGCTCTGTTACTCAAGTTAGACATTCAATCTGATCTTTATTTCAGCAAAATAAAGAACTGAATTAGGTGGAACTACTGTAGGTGAGCTGATTATCCACAGTTAAGTCTCTCACAAAAAACACATTAAAGAAATTTTAACATTCGCCAACAGTTTTTATCAGTTATTCACTGTCACCTTCCTGTTCCACATCAAACACCTAAAAGGAACCATGAACACTTGTATTGATCACAGGCTCCAGAAAATGTTTAAATCTATTTGTATTTTTCTTGAGTTTTCAGGCAACCTAAAAAGTGGAGGCTGTTCATGCTAAATTGCTAAATGTGTGCATTGTGTCACCATGGTAACATTCTATAATAGGCTGCCTCCCCCAAGGGTGATGTCACTGTGAAAGTTAATTCATTCGGCTGAATACCTGGTCATGAAGGCCAATGAACTTGAGGCCTCAACGCTGTATTTGAATTGTCTTTTGTGGCTTCTCGGATAGACGATCAGTGTTGGAAGTTTAATTAGTTTTTCAACAAACATGCCAAGCAACT
>JAIEZT010000237.1:0-40000 GCA_019594935.1 Periophthalmus modestus
AAGAGGAGGATCAGAGGAGAGCATAGAGGATGAGCAATGGGAGGAGCAGGGGGAGCAGAAGAGGAGCAATGAGGATCAGAGGAGGAGCATAGGAGGGCGGAGGAGCAGAGGAGAGCAGATGGAGCAGAGAGAGGAGCCGAGAGGGGAGCGGGCAGATGTTACTTATTCTCCTCCTCTGCTTATCCTCTTTTTCTCTCATCTGTTTTCCTCTCCTCTTCTTCTGCTCTTCTTCTCCTATGTTCCTCTCCATCTTCCTCCTCTTCTTCTCATCTTATTACTTCCTTCTCCTGCTGACCTGCTTCTCCTCTCTTCGGCGCCGCCTCTTACTCCATCTATTCGCTCCTCTTTTATTAGCATCTTCTTCTCCTATCGGTCTTCGCTCTTTTTCTTCGGCCTCAGTCGTTTCTTTCGCCTAGGATGAGCAGAGGAGTATCATACGAGTAGCATGAGGAGGAGCAGACAGGATCAGAATAGGAGCCATATGAGCAGGAGTGGAGCAGAGGGAGGAGCTAGAGGAGGAGGCAGAGGAAGGAGCAGAGGGGAGGTGCAGAGTAGGAGCATGGAGGAGCCGAGGGGGAGCAGAGGAGGAAGCAGAGGGGAGGAGCATAGAAGATCAAGAGTGGAGGAGCAAGAGGAGCATAGGAGGAGCATAGGGGAGGAGCAGAGAGGATCAGAGGACCAAGAGGGGAGAAGAAAGGTAGGAGCAGCAGTAGGATTAGCCAGATGAGGATCCAGAGGAGCAGAGGAGGGTAAGCAGACCAGCAGAGGATGACATAAGAGGCAGCAAGAGTAGCATAGAGAGCACATGGAGAAGCAAGGAGGAGCAGAGGAGGAGAAGACGGGAGCAGAGGAGGAGCAGAGGAGGAGCAGAAGAGGAGCAGAGGATGGAGCAAGAGGAGGATCAGAAGATGAGCAGATAGGAGCAGAGGGGAGGAGCAAGGAGGAGCACATGGGAGGAGCAGATGATGGTTCAGAGGAGTAGCAGAGGAGTAGGAGCAGATGAGTAAGGAATGAGCATAGGAAGGAGCATAAGAGGAGCAAGGGGAGGAGCAGAGAAGGAGGAGCAGGTAAGGAGCATAAGGAGGATCCAGTGGAGGAGCAGAAGAGACGCGAGAAGAGCAAGATGAGGATCAGAGGAGTAGTGCCCAGGGATTAGCATAGGAGGAGCAGATGAGGAGCAGAGGCGGTGCAGAGGTAGTAGCAAGGAGGAGGGGCAGCAGAGGAGGAGGAGGCACAAGGAGGAGCAGAAGAGGAGCACAGAGGTGGGAGAGCAGAGAGGAGGAGCAGGGGAGGAGCAGAAGAGAGCACAGGGGGAGGAGCAGATGCGATTCGTCCTGTTTTTGTTAAAAGGTCGCGCAGCTGCGTTTGAACAAGTTAAAGGTCTAAGTAACAGACAGTTTGATCGCATACCAATAAAAAGCACATCACAATAATGCCCGACGATCAGTGATAAAAAGGGCATGATTAAAAATCTCAAAATGAAGCTGTGCCGACGACGGGTTTGAAAAAAGTTTTAAATGATTATCCAGACCCTCAGGTTTTTGCTCCTCGGGTTTGTCTCCTGACCTCAGTGTTGTCTCCTCCCTCGGGGTTGATCTCCTCCTTCAGGGTTCGTTCTCCTCGGGTTTTCGTCTCCGTCGGGTTCGTCTCCTCGGGTTCGTCTCCTCGGGTTCGTCTCCTCGGGTGTCTGCTCCTCGGGTTCGTCTCCTCGTGTTCGTCTCCTCGAGTTCGTCTCCTCGGGTTCGTCTCCATCGGGTTGCAACAGACTGAGCCGAGTGAGACTTTAAATCCTGATCAACACAATTTCCTGTTTTTTTTTGGTCATTTAAAAAAGAAGTTTAAAGACGTCCAGGGTCCCGGAGGAGATCTCTATATTCCTCAGACACCTCCGCAGACGTGCTTTGTTCTGAGGAGGGAGGAGACTCAGGACGGACGGGAAAAGATCCAAAAAAGTTGATTTGGTCTAAATCCTTTAAAATCTGAGCCTCTGGTGAGTCTTGCAGTGTCACGTTCCTGTCCACAACGGGGCCACTGTGGCACTGTGGAGAACAGTGTTCAGGGGAGGTCACTGTTTTCACCTCCGTCCCTCATCCTCCCCCTTTCATGTCATTCCTCCTCTCCTCCCCTCTTCTTTCTCTTCCTCTCTAATCCCTCGTTTCTTCTGTTTATACAGATGTTAAACTTTATTACATATTTTGAAAAACGGGACAAAAAATCAAATCTAATCTCTCTCTGGTCCTCCCTCCTCCCTTTCTCTCTCTCTTCTCCTCTGTTCGTTTCTTCCCTCTTTACTCTCTCAGCTCTCTCTAACTCCCTCCTCTCTTTCCCTCTTCTTCTCTGTCTCTCTTCTCTCTCTCTCTATTCCTCCTCTTCGTCTTTCTTTCCTTCCTCTCTGTTGCTCTCCTCTCGCTTTCTCTCTCTCCCTCCTCCCCTCGTTCCATCTCTCCCTTTAAATAAAACATGTTTTGGGTTTGTCATTGTTGATTTGACCCGAGGACGAGACTCGATTCTCGATTCTGATTCCACAGTGTGACTTGTGCAGTATCGATTCCTGCTCAGACGATTCTCCTGGTTTCGATTCTTCTGCAGAGACTGAACTTTAAATGATCTTAAATCTGCACAAAGTTTAGTGACGATCAGCCCTGAGTCATTCTGTTGGTGCAGTAAATCTTCAAGGGTTGTGGCTGGTGCAGCGTGGTCATGGTGGCTCAGGTTTCTGGGTAAATCTCAGGTTGTGAGTCATGTGACAGCGTGGTCTGGTGCATTCTGGGTAAATGCTGCGAGTCGTCTGTTTTCCTGGCTCGACATGTGGAATGTAAATGCAGCAGAGCCGAGTCTAATGAAGGCTTCGTCCTCTCCTGTCACGCCGACTTTGGGCTCGGCCAAAACGCCGCCGGACCCACCCCCCCACCCCCCATCCCCCATCCCCCCATCGGCCCCCCCCCCCCCCCCTGCCCCGCCCCCTCACCCCCCCTCGCCCCTCTGCCCCGCCCCCCTCAAGCAGCACAGCCTCATTCTCATTCGTGCAGAGGAGCAGCTCCATCACAGAAATTGGGCGACTTTAATGCTGAGGCCACGCCCCCCTCTGCGGAGGGTCGACGGATTTTACATTTAGTAAAAAACTTAAACTGTAAAAAACTTTTAAACTGGCCTCGTGTTGAACTCGTCTAAAGTCCTTCATGACGAGCTCCACAACGAGGCCAGTTTCATCTCCCGGACGTCAACCGGACACAGTCTGCAGAAGCATCTGGAACATCTGACGGAGCTCCGAGGGCGACGGGGAGGAGCTCCGAGGGCGACGGGGCGGAGCTCCGAGGGCGACGGGGCGGAGCTCCGAGGGCGACGGGGATGTAGCGTCTGAGTCTGTAAACTACTACTACTACTACTGTAACTACTGTACTACTACTACTACTGTAACTACTGTAACTACTACTACTACTACTACTACTGTAACTACTGTAACTACTACTACTACTGTAACTACTGTAACTACTATACTACTAACTACTACTACTACTGTAACTACTGTACTAACTACTACTACTGTAACTACTGTACTAACTACTACTACTACTACTACTACTGTAACTACTGTAACTACTAACTACTACTGTAACTACTGGTAACTACTACTACTACTACTACTACTACTGTAACTACTGTAACTACTACTACTACTACTGTAACTACTGTAACTACTACTACTACTACTACTACTGTAACTACTGTAAACTACTACTACTACTACTACCTACTGTAACTACTGTAACTACTACTGTAACTACTACTAACTACTACTACTACTGTAACTACTACTAACTACTACTACTAACTGTAACTACTAACTACTAACTACTGTAACTACTGTAACTAACTACTACTGTAACTACTACTACTACTGTAACTACTGTAACTACTACTGTAACTACTACTACTACTGTAACTACTGTAACTACTACTACTACTGTACTACTACTTCTGCTACTACTACTACTACTGTAACTACTACTACTACTCTACTGTAACTACTACTACTACTACTACTACTGTAACTATTACTACTACTACTACTGTCACTACTACTACTACTACAGTTACTACGAGTACTTTCACTAAAGTACATATCCTGTGGATTAAAGATGTGCTGTGTAACTTTTCTGGTTGCTCGTTTTCCATGGAGATGTCTTTGCCTTGAATGTTCCGCAGTGTGGAGTCAAACTGTTTCTCATTTATTCAGTTACAGCAGATTTCTTATGGGGTTTGTGGAGTCGCCTCTCCACAGATCTGACCTGTAGCTCGGCCTTTGGTGGTGTCGTCAGCGTGGTCTCCATGACGATACATACGTTTAAAGCTCTACTGTGGAACATCTTTCATGTATCCTTGTGCAGAGGCGTGATAGAGCGAGTTTAACAGCACCACCAGCGTCATCGAGGCTAACGGCTAACGGCTAACGGCTAATCTGGAGACGAGTATCATAGCAACCAACGAGCCAATCCAAACATCCCCACACTGCCCCCTGCTGGCTGCTCTCGCCTGTGTGTGCTCTGGGTCCTGATGCTGTCTCCACACTGCCCCCTGCTGGCTCTGTGTCTCTGCACACTGCCCCCTGCTGGCCGCTCTCTCGTCTGTTTCCTCTCCATGCAGGTGTCATGATGTTGTCTCCACACTGCCCCCTGCTGGCTGCTCTGGGTCTGTGCAGGTGTCCTGATGCTGTCTGAGATCTGTACCTCCACTTAGCTCTGTAGTTATATTAAATATTAAATCCATTTAAATACAAATTACCATATGAAATATTAGTGTGAGAGTAAATATTGTAATGCGAGCCCTTTACCACGGGCCTGTCTGCTCGTTAACTCTGCTCCATGAACGACCCGATTCTCCCGGGACGGCTCCGTGTGAGTGGTCCAGCGCTGCAGCAGGGGGCGCTGTCGCTCTGTCACTAAACACAGAGGAGATAAGAAGCTGGACGGGTTTGAGGTCACTTATGAACAGATTTAAAAGTGTCAGTGTCCAGGGGAAAAGAGCCACCACACGCCACGAAATCTGAGCATGAGCGAGTGTGGATTTAAGAAAAGAAGGAACAAAGAAACAGAACGAAAAGAAAAGAAAACAGAAAAGAAACAGAAACAAAAAGAAACGGAAAAGAAGACATAAAAAACAGAAAAACAGAAACAGAAAAAAGAAAAAAGAAAAGAAAAAAAAAAAACAAAAACAAAAAAGAAACAAAGAAACAAAAAGAAACAGAAAAAGAGACAGAATGGAGAAGGTTGATGTCTGCTCTCGCCTGTGTGCCCTGGGTCTCGTGGAGGTGTCTGATGCTGTCTCTCACACACTGCCCCCCTGCTGGCTGCCCTGGGTCTCGTGGAGGTGTCTGATGCTGTCTCCACACTGCCCCCTGCTGCTGCCCTGGGTCTCGTGGAGGTGTCTGATGCTGTCTCCACACTGCCCCCCTGCTGGCTGCTCTCGCCCTCGTCGTCTCTGCAGGTTAAAGTCCCATGATGCACCTCTCTGACCTGCTCTGATGTTTCCTCGTCTCAGACCTGGAGTTTGTTTTGTTTTGTTTCACATGTTTTTAACACAAACCTGCAGATTTTAGACTGAAACACTCTGTTCCACCTTGTGATGTCATCATGTGGTGATACAGGAAGTGCTCCACTGTGTTTTTAAACTCCACCTTCACTAGAATCATCTGGATCATTTCAGTCCTGGAGGTGTCACTTATCTCGACTGAACTAAAGGTAAAAGGAGATGTTCACTTAAACTCACACTTGATGACATCACGAGGTGGAGCAGAGCGTTTTGACCTTTGTAGATGTGACAGACTCATAATACACAGCTCCAGTGTGTTTCTGAGGGCACATTCTGTGTTTGAACATGGATTAAACTCACAGGAGTCAGGTTGGAGAACTTTAGAGTAAATCAAAGGTATTGTCTGAGTTCGTGGTTTAAAGCTCGGGTCTTCCAGGTGAGAGGCGTCGGGTTCGGGCGGAGCTGAAGATGGATGTGTTCTGTTGGAGAGGAGAGGACTGACTGCGCGGCGGCTGCACTTTGTCATCATAAAAAACATTCACTTTGGTTTGACTCGTGGAACCTTGTGGGCATTTCCACATCTCATTTAAGTCGGCGGCGTGATGGACCGCCTCCTCGCGCTCTCTGATTGGGGCTAAAACGTTTTGTGAACTTTTGTTTTGGGTCGAAAAATCCTCGTCTGGAAATGGAGAGAAGAAAAAATGGTGTGAAAGTGTAAGTTGGTGCTTAGGACGACTCTCAGGACGAGCTGCTGTGATTTATGGACCTGAACTACAAGTCTGCCACTACAAAGTTTAGAAATATTTTTGAAGCGGATGAGTTTGAGGAAAAAACAACTCACTAGTTCTAAATAAAACTGAGGAATTATTACAATTTTAATTTAAATTCAGTCATTTTTATTATTGTCAGAGATAATTCTGCGTTTCGGATTCAGTTCAGTTTTATTCTTCATGGAGTAAAGTCACTTCATGAGAAAAAGACGACCAATCAGAGCGAAGGAGAAGACGACCAATCAGAGCGAAGGAGAAGACGACCAATCAGACGCACAGGAGAAGACGACCAATCAGAGCACAGGAGAAGACGACCAATCAGAGCGAAGGAGAAGACGACCAATCAGAGCAGGAGAAGACGACCAATCAGAGCGAGAGAAGGCGACCAATCAGAGCAGTGAGAAGATGACCAATCAGAGAGCGAGAGAAGGCGACCAATCAGAGCGCAGGGAAGACGACCAATCAGAGCGAAGGGAGGAAGACGACCAATCAGAGCGAAGGAGAAAGACGGACCAATCAGAGCAGGAGAAGACGACCAATCAGAGCGCAGGAGAAGATGACCAATCAGAGCAGGAGAAGACGACCAATCAGAGCGAGGAGAAGACGACCAATCAGAGCGAAGGAGAAGACGACCAATCAGAGCAGGAGAAGACGACCAATCAGAGCGAAGGAGAAGACGACCAATCAGAGCAGGAGAAGACGACCAATCAGAGCGAAGGATAAGACGACCAATCAGAGCAGGAGAGACAGACGACCATCAGAGCAGAGAAGACGACCAATCAGAGCAGGAGAAGACGACCAATCAGAGCGAAGGAGAAGACAGGAGAAGACCAATCAGAGCGAAGAGAGAAGACGACCAATCAGAGCAGGAGAAGACGACCAATCAGAGCGAAGGAGAAGACGACCAATCAGAGCAGGAGAAGACGACCAATCAGAGCAGGAGAAGACGACCAATCAGAGCAGGAGAAGACGACCAATCAGAGCGAAGGAGAAGACGACCAATCAGAGCAGGAGAAGACGGACCAATCAGAGCGGGAGAAGACGACCAATCAGAGCGCAGGAGAAGACGACCAATCAGAGCAGGAGAAGACGACCAATCAGAGCGGGAGAAGACGACCAATCAGAGCGCAGGAGAAGACGACCAATCAGAGCGAAGGAGAAGACGACCAATCAGAGCAGGAGAAGACGACCAATCAGAGCGCAGTGTCAGTTATTTGATGCATCAAAGGAAACATAAGGATGGACAGACGTGTAAAATAGAGGAAGTTGTGTGAAAAAAGGTAAAAGTACAACTGAAACTTCCTTTAACATGAGTTTTATGGATAAAAAAATAAATGTTATATAAAGTGTCAGACCTTAAAGGGTTAAAGTTAAAGATTTAAAGACACAAAAGTGAAATAAAAACCCCAGGATCATGTCGAGGGTTAATACGAACATTTAAGACCAACATGAGTCTGAGCAGCAGAGACAGACAGGGGGCGCTGTTTATACATAGAAAGTGAACTGGAGCCAGAGTCGATGGAACAGGAAGTGCGTCATGATCACTTCCTGTTTGGAACGTGGCGTTAGCAGGTACGATATGAACATTTATATAAACAGTTTGTTTTAGATCCAGATGATACTCAGAAAACCAAATACTCTGTGTACTCAGGAGGTACTTGAGTACTTTCTACAGCACAAACCCATTTATGAACATTTTATGAACATTTTATGAACATTTTACCAAGTCATTATTTGTCGTAAACTGTTGAAGAACTGAGAACCTTCAGCCTAAAGACTCACAGTCGTCAAAGAGATTTCACGTCTGGAAAAGTCATATTCTCACTTTGTTGAATCTTTTGGCTCATCTTAATTTATTTTTTAGAATTTCCACAATAAAAAAAAATCTGTACAGTTCAACTTAAATCCAGATGACAAACCGTTTCTTCTCCAGGCTCTAGTGGACCTGCGTGAGCCTCGTTCTCCGGAGATAATCCAGCAGATTGGGGCCGATCCTGAACGTTCCTTCAGGATCATAATGAGCCGAGGCGTAAATCTCTTCGATCCTTCTGTTATTACGATTATATTTCACCAACACTCGGTCCATGTTGCTTCTCGGGTCCTTGGGGTTGTAGTATTTCCGGACGTCGTAGGGTAGATGTTCTGCGTTTGGATAGTGCAGGTTCCCCAGAGTGAAGTACGTGAGCTGAGTTCTGTCTGTGATCGGAGGGAGAAGTCGCCCGTGGTTTTCAAACTCGTGGAAGCCGTACTCCTCCTCGTCGGGGCGGCACAGCGCTCGCAGGTTGTTGTCCAGGCAGTTGGCGGCGTACCATCTGAGCAGAGGGAGTCCGTGTCGGGGCGGCGGCCGACCGAAGCCGCTGTCCCAAAGAGCCCGTGGAGAGTCCAGGGTCTTTATCGAGGAAAACGTTACACTCGAAAAGAGAGTCAAGCAGAACAGACCAAAGACCAGAGAGCAGGCCATTCTGAAGGATCTGCAGAGACAAAACACCACGTAAAGCTCTACTGAGGAACATCTGAGCTCTACTGAGGAACATCTGAGCTCTACTGAGGAACATCTGAGCTCTCTACTGAGGAACATCTGAGCTCTACTGAGGAACATCTGAGCTCTACTGAGGAACATCTGAGCTCTCTACTGAGGAACATCTGAGCTCTACTGAGGAACATCTGAGCTCTACTGAGGAACATCTGAGCTCTACTGAGGAACATCTGAGCTCTACTGAGGAACATCTGAGCTCTCTACTGAGGAACATCTGAGCTCTACTGAGGAACATCTGAGCTCTACTGAGGAACATCTGAGCTCTACTGAGGAACATCTGAGCTCTCTACTGAGGAACATCTGAGCCCTACTGAGGAACATCTGAGCTCTACTGAGGAACATCTGAGCTCTCTACTGAGGAACATCTGAGCTCTACTGAGGAACATCTGAGCTCTACTGAGGAACATCTGAGCCCTACTGAGGAACATCTGAGCTCTCTACTGAGGAACATCTGAGCTCTACTGAGGAACATCTGAGCCCTACTGAGGAACATCTGAGCTCTACTGAGGAACATCTGAGCTCTCTACTGAGGAACATCTGAGCTCTACTGAGGAACATCTGAGCCCTACTGAGGAACATCTGAGCTCTACTGAGGAACATCTGAGCTCTCTACTGAGGAACATCTGAGCTCTACTGAGGAACATCTGAGCTCTCTACTGAGGAACATCTGAGCTCTACTGAGGAACATCTGAGCTCTCTACTGAGGAACATCTGAGCTCTACTGAGGAACATCTGAGCTCTCTACTGAGGAACATCTGAGCTCTACTGAGGATTCTCACAAAGTCCAGACTCTGAGCTCGTCTCCTCACAGACCTGACTCGTAACTTTGCCGAGCCCTTTGTTTGTCTCCATGGAGATGAGGTTTGGATTTAAGTTTTTTTTTTTTCTCCATGGAGACAAACAGGCGTCAAAACAAGAAACTGAGGCAGATGTGAGTTTGGTTTGATCCAGGAGCTTCTGATTCTGAAATATTCACATTTTATACACATTAGGAAGCTTAATCAAAGCATTGAACTTATGTGAAGACAGGGGCGGGACACAATAAGTTTTCTTCTTCCCACTCCTTTTTGAGCTTATCTAAGGTTTGATTTGTGAAATGTACCTCAAGTGTAACCGATACATGTGTTCGAAATAAAGAATGGGAAAAATAATAACAATAATTTTACGGACGAGAGAGTCTTACCTTCACAGAGATGTTCAGGTGGAGGTTGGAGATGTTGGAGGTGGTGGAGCTGAAGCCTCCTCTGATCCTCACAGCTCTAGATTTACCTTCACAGAGATGTTCAGGTGGAGGTTGGAGATGTTGGAGGTGGTGGAGCTGAAGCCTCCTCTGATCCTCACAGCTCTAGATTTACTCAGAGACTCGTTTGTGTAAAAGGGGAAGAGCCGAGTCTGAATCGTTTCATCTGATCACGAGACTGAAAAGATAAACCATAAAACCAGAAATGGAGAAGTAAAGCTTCAATGTGTAACTTTCTGCAGAAAACACCTGCACCAGTGAAAACAGAAACTTAAAACCACACTGCGGAACATTCTCCATGGAGACGCACAGGTTTTACACTGTACTATGGAATAAAAAGTTACGTAGTGTGGCTTTAATTTATGAGGCCTGAAAATAAAATGTGTCGAAAAATGTTTTAAAGAAAAAAAAAAATCAAAATAAACAAATCCACCAAATACAAGTTAGTCCTGTTTTAGACCTGGTTTAGTCCTGGTTTAGTCCTGTTTTAGACCTGGTTTAGTCCTGGTTTAGACCTGGTTTAGTCATGGTTTGGTCCTGGTTTAGTCCTAGTTTAGACCTGGTTTAGTCCTGGTTTAGTCCTGGTTTAGTCCTGGTTTAGACCTGGTTTAGACCTGGTTTAGACCTGGTTTAGTCCTGGTTTAGACCTGGTTTAGTCCTGGTTTAGTCCCGGTTTAGACCTGGTTTAGTCCCGGTTTAGACCTGGTTTAGACCCGGTTTAGTCCTGGTTCAGTCCTGGTCTAGTCCTGGTTTAGACCTGGTTTAGTCCCTGTTTCGTCCTCGTTCGACTCGTTTTTACCCATACAAACATCTTTATCAGTCAGATTAAAGCTCACACTCTGATCTCGAGGCTGAACTCTAAATTGAGATGTTTGGTGTCGTTAGAGTCCTGTCCCGGGACGGCGGCGCTCAGAGTCCTGTCCCGGGGCGGCGGCGCTCTGTACTCGAGTGAGCCTTAGAGCCTTTGCGGGGGTCACACTTGGCAGCCGTATCTTTCCTGGATGGACTGAACTGGCACTAAGCTCTGAGGATAATCTGCTGCTCTGACACTTGTACCAGAGCCGCCGCTGAAGCGAGTACTTCACCGCACTGAGCAAAAACACTCACACAGGACAGGCAGGGGCAGGACTCACACACGGGAATCGATTCTGCACAGAGACGGACTTGATACTCGATACCGATACTCAAACAACAGTAAACAGGAATCATTAAAGCTCCAGTGTCACACAAACTGATCCGTGTTTCCTCCTGAGAAACAGACCTGGACTCGTGTTTTTATTCACATGTTTGAGTCACACTTTACCACAGCTCAAAACGCTCTGTTCCACCTTGTGATGTCATCAAGTGGTAGTTTTCAAGCCTAAATCTGCAGGTTTGTGTTAAACATGTGAGAATGAAACAAAACACAACGACAGGTCTGTTTTAGACGAGGAAAGAACTTTAGATCAGAGAAAAGTGTGATGTGGGCCTTTAAACAGAGAGTGTAATGTGGGCCTTTAAACAGATAGTGTAATGTGGGCCTTTAAACAGAGAGTGTAATGTGGGCCTTTAAACAGATAGTGTAATGTGGGCCGTTAAACAGAACAGTGTAATGTGGGCCTTTAAACAGATAGTGTAATGTGGGCCTTTAAACAGAGAGTGTAATGTGGGCCTTTAAACAGATAGTGTAATGTGGGCCTTTAAACAGATAGTGTAATGTGGGCCTTTAAACAGAGAGTGTAATGTGGGCCTTTAAACAGATAGTGTAATGTGGGCCTTTAAACAGAGAGTGTAATGTGGGCCTTTAAACAGAGAGTGTAATGTGGGCCTTTAAAAAACAGATAGTGTAATGTGGGCCTTTAAACAGAGAGTGTAAATGTGGGCCTTTAAACAGATAGTGTAATGTGGGCCTTTAAACAGAGAGTGTAATGTGGGCCTTTAAAAACAGAGAGTGTAATGTGGGCCTTTTAAACAGATAGTGTAATGTGGGCCTTTAAACAGAGAGTGTAATGTGGGCCTTTAAACAGATAGTGTAATGTGGGCCTTTAAACAGATAGTGTAATGTGGGCCTTTAACCCTTTCATGCATAGTGGTCACTACAGTGGACAGCTATTCGATTGTTGTTTTCTCCTATATAAGTGAGTCTGAATATCACAGTTGCACATCAGTCACTACAGTGGACTCTTATGTGTCACACAATACACTGCCACCCACTGGTGAACTTTTGCAAGAGTAAAAAAAAAATCTCTAAAACAGATGGCCGACAGAGAAGAGCACATGTGCCTTGCAGGGGAGGAATTTCTGTGAAATCCTTGTATTCTAGGAGACCTTTGCAGGTAAAAAAAAATATGAGGACATCAAGCAACAACTAAGGAACAATGTAATTGTTAAAATATCTAAGTTTTGATTTTGTGATTTGAGTAAATCGTGATTAATCATGTGTCCACTCAATTGGACATCATGCATCGCCAGCTATTTTTACACTACATATGACTACATATTCATGGTATTGCTGTGATTGTTTTTTTTTTTTCTTTTTTTAAATTCACCATTTGCAGTCATCTTTTGGCTGAAAATCAATTGAATTTATATTATAGCAATATTTTGTCGATATTAGTTCTAGCATGAGAGTAATTATCTTTGTCCTTGTGTTTTTGTAGAGGTCAGGTACAGATGATGATAGCAAAACCTACAGGATAGTCCAGCAAATGCCATCTGACTCAAGTGAAGATGATGTTAGTGGCAGTGATGATGAATGGACCAGAGAAAAGAGAATTGGAAATTGGCAGCAGTAGTGAGAGTGAAGTTGAGGATGTGGAAGGAGCAGAGGATGCTGAGGAAGTTCAGGCTGAGGAAGAAGCTGAGGGTGCTCAGAATGTCCTACATGACAGAGGTCAAGAACACAAAAAAAGCAGACATGTCTGGAAAACCAAAGATAATTAGTCTGAGGGAGACTTGCCTCCTTTTTCAGGAGAGTGGAAGGTGAATATTGAGGTAACAGAACCAATAGATTTCTTCATGCATCTATTTCCTGAGGAGCTGATAGATGAAATGGGTCAAATGGGGTTTCCTCTGCAGAGTGGCTGGGCGCCCCCTTAGAGATAGGGTGAGGAGCTCAGTCACACGGGAGGAGCTCGGAGTAGAGCCACTGCTCCTACACGTCGAAAGGAGCCAGCTGAGGTGGCTCAGGCATCTGCTCAGGATGCCTCCTGGACGCCTCCCTCTGAAGCAGTACATCCCAAAGAAACCCAAACCCTGGGGTGTGAAAGTGTGGGTTAGAGCAGGAAGCTCTGGATACATGCAGAGATTTGAAGTGTGTCAGGGTTTGGCTGGCCTGGTGTAACCAGTGGGTTGGGAATGGCTGCGGATGTTGTCATGCGCCTATGTGATGACTTATAGCAAAAGAATCACAAGATGACCATTTCTTTTGCACCGTTCCACTTATTCAGGCAACCTATTTTCTGCTAAATACATTGCACTGATGTAATTAAGTACATTTGAAAGAATGTTTGCCATAGTAGTAGTCTGATAATTAGTCGTAGGAATTTTCATGGTTATTGTTGGAGTTATTTAGATTGTTCTATCTGTGCCTCAAAGACGTTCATTTGTTTCTGGTCAGATGTTTTTGCAATACATTGAAAAGTTCTGAAATGTGTTCAAATATATGAACACAGTGTTAGGGAGCATACAAAAACATGTTTTATAGTGTTTTCAGTATTTCCTTTTTAACATTTGTTTCCTCAAACACATATTTCATTCATTGTTCAAATGCACGTTGTCCACCCTAGTGGACATGTCACCAACTCCTTGAAGAATGCATGTTTGAAAAAAAATAAGATGAATATATTTTTTTCATGCCTAAAGAGTAATAAAAACACTTTGGAAAAAAATCCTGAAGTAGCCTATCATAATTCATGCATGAAAGGGTTAAACAAAACAGTGTAATGTGGGCCTTTAAACAGATAGTGTAATGTGGGCCTTTAAACAGAGAGTGTAATGTGGGCCTTTAAACAGAGAGTGTAATGTGGGCCTTTAAACAGAGAGTGTAATGTGGGCCCTTAAACAGATAGTGTAATGTGGGCCCTTAAACAGATAGTGTAATGTGGGCCTTTAAACAGAGAGTGTAATGTGGGCCTTTAAACAGAGAGTGTAATGTGGGCCTTTAAACAGAGAGTGTAATGTGGGCCCTTAAACAGATAGTGTAATGTGGGCCTTTAAACAGATAGTGTAATGTGGGCCCTTTTAACAGAGAGTGTAATGTGGGCCTTTAAACAGAGAGTGTAATGTGGGCCCTTAAACAGATAGTGTAATGTGGGCCTTTAAACAGATAGTGTAATGTGGGCCTTAAACAGAGAGAGTGTAATGTGGGGCCTTTAAACAGAGAGTGTAATGTGGGCCCTTAAACAGATAGTGTAATGTGGGCCTTTAAACAGAGAGTGTAATGTGGGCCTTTAAACAGATAGTGTAATGTGGGCCCTTTAAACAGAGAGTGTAATGTGGGCCTTTAAACAGAGAGTGTAATGTGGGCCTTTAAACAGAGAGTGTAATGTGGGCCCTTAAACAGAGAGTGTAATGTGGGCCTTTAAACAGATAGTGTAATGTGGGCCCTTAAACAGATAGTGTAATGTGGGCCCTTTAAACAGAGAGTGTAATGTGGGCCTTTAAACAGATAGTGTAATGTGGGCCCTTTAAACAGATAGTGTAATGTGGGCCTTTAAACAGATAGTGTAATGTGGGCCTTTAAACAGAGAGTGTAATGTGGGCCTTTAAACAGAGAGTGTAATGTGGGCCTTTAAACAGAGAGTGTAATGTGGGCCTTTAAACAGAGAGTGGTAATGTGGGCCTTTAAACAGATAGTGTAATGTGGGCCTTTAAACAGATAGTGTAATGTGGGCCTTTAAACAGATAGTGTAATGTGGGCCTTTAAACAGAACAGTGTAATGTGGGCCCTTTAAACAGAGAGTGTAATGTGGGCCTTTAAACAGAGAGTGTGTAATGTGGGCCTTTAAACAGAGAGTGTAATGTGGGCCTTTAAACAGAGAGTGTAAATGTGGGCCTTTAAACAGAGAGTGTAATGTGGGCCTTTAAACAGAGAGTGTAATGTGGGCCTTTAAACAGATAGTGTAATGTGGGCCTTTAAACAGAGAGTGTAATGTGGGCCTTTAAACAGAGAGTGTAATGTGGGCCTTTAAACAGAGAGTGTAATGTGGGCCTTTAAACAGATAGTGTAATGTGGGCCTTTAAACAGAGAGTGTAATGTGGGCCTTTAAACAGAACAGTGTAATGTGGGCCTTTAAACAGAGAGTGTAATGTGGGCCTTTAAACAGATAGTGTAATGTGGGCCTTTAAACAGAGAGTGTAATGTGGGCCTTTAAACAGATAGTGTAATGTGGCCTTTAAACAGAGAGTGTAATGTGGGCCTTTAAACAGATAGTGTAATGTGGGCCTTTAAACAGAGAGTGTAATGTGTGGGCCTTTAAACAGAACAGTGTAATGTGGGCCTTTAAAACAGAGAGTGTAATGTGGGCCTTTAAACAGATAGTGTAATGTGGGCCTTTAAACAGAGAGTGTAATGTGGGCCTTTAAACAGAACAGTGTAATGTGGGCCTTTAAATTAAATTAAATTATTCTGAGGTCAAACTTCAAACACGTAGCTTCATGTTCCTCGTTTCAGTTTTTTTATGGTCACTTCATGCTGCTGACACTAGAGGGCGCTGCTTATATAAACCACACAGGAAACACCTCGTTATGTCCCACCAGGAGGAAGACCCAGGACACACTGGAGGGACATGTCTCTCGTCTGACTCGGGGACGCCTCAGGGTCCCACCGGAGGAGCTGGAGGAGGTGTCTGGGGTGAGGGAAGTCTGGGAGTCCCTGTTTAGAGCTGCTGCCCCCACGAAAAGAGGAAGAAGGATGGAAACAGAGGTGTAGTTTATTAAGTCTTTTCTCCAAATGTAAATGTTATTTTTAGGTTTAATAATGTCAGATACTTTTTTGTCCCACAGCAACAAAAAACATGTTTCAAACTGAATCAAAATCACAAAAAAAATCATAATATCTGTAGGAGCCATATGTGTTACCATGTACTTTAAAGGATCTGTGTCTAAATGAACTGAACGAGCTGCTCTCACGACGCTCAGTCACGTTTCTGCTCCATCAGCTCAGACTCAGGCCAAAGGAGGAAAAGTGTCTGAAATAAATCATTTTCTCCAAACCTCTGAAGCAGAAGTGTTTCCCTCTGTCTCTGAGTCGTGGAGTCACAGGTGTCAGAGGAACCGAGACTGAAAAAACCACAACACACCACCAAAACGATATAAAAATATATTTAAAAAACCCCAAAACATCAGATTAATCTCGTCACAAACAACTGGAACATGTTTTCTTTTATGAGGACCTCTAGTGGTCACGGTGGTGATATGTTCACACTGATGGTCACGTTTTTCATATAGACCAGAAAGCTGTTTATATAAATGGACAGAGCTAACGTGCTAACACTGGTCTTAAAAAGTTTTGTACTATCCCTCTACACATGATTCTACATGATATATATATATATATATATATATATATATATATATATATATATATATATTATATATATATATGTATATGTATATGGTATATATATATATAGATATATATATATATATATATTTATATATTATTCATTTTTATTTTTTTTTGTTAGATTTCATTTAACTTTTTTTTTTGTTATTTTGAGTTTATTTTACTTTTTGTTATTTTGTTTTTTTTTTGTTTCATTTTTTTTTTTTAGTTATTTTGAGGATTTTTTTTTTTTTAAATATTTAGGATTTTTTTGTTGTTGTTTTTTGTTGTTTTTGTTGTTTTTTTTTTACTGTCCCCCTCTCTCTGTCCCTGTCCCCTGTCAGACTCATGTTGGTCTTAAATGTTCGTATTAACCCTCTACATGATCCTGGTTTTTATTTCACGTCTGTGTCTGTAAATCAACATATGAACATTAATAAGCTCACAGCATCACGCCCCCGAGGAATGTGGATGACAGGTGTAAAGTATGAATATTATTTTCAAAAGATGTGAAGAAGCTAAATTAATATTGTTTTGTAGCAGATTTGTGTCGTAAACAGTGGCTCTTCATCTGTGAATTTATTTTTTTGCTCATTTCGTGACAAACTTCTTACCTGAAAAGCAGCAGCTAGCAGGTTAGCACGCTAGCAGATTAGAAGGTTGGCAGATTAGCATGTGTTAGCACGTTAGCAGGTTAGCTATGTCCATGTGCACGCTCGGACGTCTGAGCGTAGAACACAGAAGCAGTTTTCTTGACAAGCTCCTCAATCTGTGAACCGTGATTGTGAACACTGCTCCTGTTTCCTGTGATGTACCTGCGCACACGCCGCGAGTGCTGCCCCCCCGTCTGTCTGGATGATTAGCTGCGTATTATCTCAGTAATTTATGTATGAGGGCGCCTCTCCTGACCCCGGCTCCTCAGAACAGATGGATGTGCCTGTCTCATTTATTACAAAGCGATGTCCCCTCCACATCGCGGCGCCGCCTCGAACACGCCGCAGTGCACTCTGGGAGATAAATAAACCCGTAATGAGACGAGTAACTGGAGAGAGGAGGGCTCAGGTAATAAGTGATGCTCCTAAAGTGGCTCCATTTGTGCTCTGTGTTTGGACCATAATGAAAAATCACATTTCAATTTGAGCTTCATTTGTGATCGAACGAGTTTGTGTTTTTGTGTTTTTGTGTCGGAGGCAGCGGAGAAAACGATGTAAGAATGTTGTTCTGGGAGGAAACTTCAGCGGATATGAAAGACGGCTGTTCACTGGGAAAAGTTTTATGTAGTAAAATACATTTGTCTTTTGTAAATTTGAGTCGATGGAGCCGGACGTGGCCGTGATCACTTCCTGTTTGTAGCGGTTAGCGCGTTAGCCGTGGTCCTGAGGCTGAGGCTTAAACCGCAGCAGAAACACAGAATCTCCATCTGAAAAAATGATTTTATTTTAGTTCAGCGTCTTCTACAGATTTTAACAACTTCAACAATGTCACTGGTCACATTTTTATATACGACTTTTAAATCTTAAAAACGATTTACATGAAGAACCGCACAAACACTCACACAAACACTCACACAAACACTCGCACAAACACTCGCACAAACACTCGCACAAACACTCACACAAACACTCACACAAACACTCGCACAAACACTCGCACAAACACTCACACAAACACACAAACACTCACACAAACACTCACACAAACACAAACACTCACACTCGCACAAACACTCACACAAACACTCGCACAAACACTCGCACAAACACTCGCACAAACACAAACACTCACACTCGCACAAACACTCACACAAACACAAGCACTCGCACAAGCACTCGCACTCGCACAAACACTCGCACAAGCACTCGCACTCGCACTCGCACAAGCACTCGCACAAGCACTCGCACAAGCACTCGCACAAGCACTCGCACAAACACTCGCACAAACACTCGCACAAGCACTCGCACAAACACTCGCACAAACACTCGCACAAGCACTCGCACTCGCACAAACACTCGCACTCGCACAAACACTCGCACAAACACTCGCACAAGCACTCGCACTCGCACAAGCACTCGCACAAGCACTCGCACAAACACTCGCACAAGCACTCGCACTCGCACAAGCACTCGCACAAGCACTCGCACAAGCACTCGCACACAACACTCGCACAAAACACTCGCACAAACACTCGCACACAAGCACTCGCACAAACACTCGCACAAACACTCGCACAAGCACTCGCACTCGCACAAACACTCGCGCACTCGCACAAACACTCGCACAAACACTCGCACAAGCACTCGCACTCGCACAAGCACTCGCACAAGCACTCGCACAAACACACAAACACTCGCACAAACACTCGCACAAGCACTCGCACAAACACTCGCACAAGCACTCGCACTCGCACAAGCACTCGCACAAACACTCTCGCACACAGCACTCGCACAAGCACTTGCACAAACACTCGCACAAGCACTCGCACAAGCACTCGCACAAACACTCGCACAAGCACTCGCACAAGCACTCGCACAAGCACTCGCACAAACACTCGCACAAGCACTCGCACAAGCACTTGCACAAACACTCGCACAAGCACTCGCACAAGCACTCGCACAAACACTCGCACAAGCACTCGCACAAGCACTCGCACAAACACTCGCACAAACACTCGCACAAGCACTTGCACAAACACTCGCACAAACACTCGCACAAGCACTCGCACTCGCACAAACACTCGCACAAGCACTCGCACAAACACACAAACACTCGCACAAGCACTCGCACTCGCACTCATACAAACACTGGGGTTTGGGGGATAAGTGTCTTGCTCATGGACACAGCAGCAGGATTCCTCTGTGGGACTCGCACCGTCCTGTGAGTGGGACACACGCTCCGCCTGAGCCTCAGTCGGGTGTGTACTGTACAGTGGGTTTTATCTAAAGTGATGATTATGTTTTGATGCAGTAAAAACATTTTCCTTTTGAAAATGTGACTCAGAGAAAAGTCGGAGCCTCCGAGACTTTTTCAAACGGCTCTTATCTGTTTTGGAAATGAACTCTTGATTTGTTTTCCTGACAGACGCCGCAGTGATGTGAATGTGAACTCATTTTATCTACAACCCAGAGACCCACATTTGATTAAACTGTTCAAACTCAGAGACTTTCTGTCTTTTCAAATGAAAAATAAATAAAACTTCACTGCAGTAAAACTACAGGTGATTGTTCCGACGCAGAACGTGTCTGAGCTCGGCCTCGTGTCGCTGCTCAGTCTAAATCTGAGTCAAAATGTATAAAATTAGAAAAGGATTTGTTTATTTTAAAGACGTGATCTGGACACGGCTGTAAAAACAAAAGTCTCTGATCTGCTCCTCAGGCCTGAGCTCGGACCCAGAAACTCGACTTTTAAACTTTATTAAACTAACACGACACTTTCTGAACTTTACTGAGACTTTTCACATAAACATGTGTCTGTATTTTGATCCTTTAAACTTATAAAACCACAGATTTCATATTTACCCCAGAGACGTTTATTTGATTTAAGGCAAAACTCTGCAGTGTCAGACTGAGCTGTGCCTCCTGTTTGAATCTGTGTGTGACCTGAGCACGAGCGAAGACCAAGAAAAGGAGCAGAAACAGCAGAAACAGCAGAAACAGCAGAAACAGCGGAGGACGAGAGCGCTGCAGCTGTAATAAACCTCTGAACAGATAAGACTCGGGCTGTTCATCAGGAGCAACTTCTGCAGCTTCAGTTTAAAAAAGAAAAACTCAGAAACATTTAACGTTTGGGAAAATATGAGTGTGTCACCTGAGGTCAGAGGTCAGAGGTCAGAGGTCAGAGGACTGAGGTCAGAGGTCTGAGGTCCAAACATTTGTCCAAAGAGTTTGAATCTCCTTGATTCAGACAGGCATGATTGACAGGTGAATTACCCAATCAGGGACATGCACGACACGGCCGTATTAAGCCAGACCAGGTCTGAGCAATCTGCATGTGGTGCTGAAAACACGATGAAAACATGCTTAAAACACATAAAATACATAAAACATGCTTAAAACACATTTAAAACATGCTAAAAACCTGGCTCAGATTCTGAGATTCATTAGTGACGGGACTTTCGGCTCCTTTGTGGGATCTGAGTCTTTTGAATCTGTTCATGTCAAAGAGCCGTTCAAAAGATGAGACTCATTTTACAAAACTCACGTCCGAGAAACGACCGAAGAAATAATGAAATTATAAATAAAATGTTGTGCTACAAAAATAATAGTTTAAAAACTGACTGCACCTGATTCTTGTGTCGGTTTTATAACTGACTGAAGGAGCAGTGCAAGAAACACAAATGTTCAAATAATTTCATATTGTCCATGAGCTTTACTCGTTTAAACTGAAGTATAAATCCTGTAGGAGTTAAAGTACACTGACTGTAAATACTAAAAGAAGTACAAGTACTGTTACACTGAGTTAAAGTATTCTTACTCTAAGTTCTTTTACTCTGTGGGAGTGAGAGTCTGGAGCCTGTAAACTCCTCGTCGGAGTAAAAGTCGTGTGACTCTGGAGTAAAACACGAGTCCGATTGTATTAAAAGTCAGTGAGGTAAATGTAGCTCCCCCCTCCCTGATTCTCACACTTCATATTTTTCTCCTTTGGTTCTTT
Source organism: Periophthalmus modestus (assembly GCA_019594935.1). Taxonomy (NCBI): domain Eukaryota; kingdom Metazoa; phylum Chordata; class Actinopteri; order Gobiiformes; family Gobiidae; genus Periophthalmus; species Periophthalmus modestus. The sequence continues at coordinate 21,249 of JAIEZT010000237.1, forward strand.
GTTGCTCGGAGCGTTCCCGGGCACAGCTCCAGCTCCGCGGAACAGCCGAGCGGAGCTGCGAGTGCGACTCCTGATAAATGATTTCTGGGGGCTGGAAATCGGGAGTTCGCTTGTTTACGGCAGAAACATAATGTACCATAAACTCCACCTCCACTTCGGGCGGCGCAGAAACGTTTGATCCAGTTCAGCTCCTGCTCTGATTAAAAGGCCTCTGCTCCAAACATCTGCTCCCACTCCACAGATCTGCTCCGTCTGCTCCCTGAGAGTCCACAGCCTCTGTCCTCAGAGACGCAGGACAGACAGAAGAAGCAAATAAAGAGGCACCGTGGAACATTCTGATTTGTTCAGATATTGTCTCTTTATAATAAACAAACTGAATGAGTCTAAATAAAGAAACAGAAAAAGTCTTGACTCCAAAACTGTCACAGAACTGAATTTATTCTGCGATGGAACCACAGAGCTAGCCCGCTAACAGAGCTAATCCGCTAACAGAGCTAACCCGCTAACAGAGCTAACCCGCTAACAGAGCTAACCCGCTAACAGAGCTAACCCGCTAACAGAGCTAATCCGCTAACAGAGCTAACCCGCTAACAGAGCTAACCCGCTAACAGAGCTAACCCGCTAACAGAGCTAATCCGCTAACAGAGCTGACCCGCTAACAGAGCTAACCCGCCGCCTCAAACAGGAAGTGAGTATGTGACTCTCTCTGTCCCTGCTGCTTCAGACTCACTTTGGTCTTAAATGTTTGTATTAACCCTCTACATGATCCTGGGGTTTTTATTGGGTTTTTTTTTGTCATTTTGAGTTTTTTTGTTTTTTTTTTCTTCTTTTTTAGAGTTCTTTTTTTGTCTTTTTAAAAACAGCGCCCCCTGTCTGTCTCTGCTGCTTCAGACTCACTTTGGTCTTAAATGTTCGTTCATTCCTCGACCTGATCCTGTGTTTTTATTCCTCGATGGAGTGAGGCTGACGTCCTGGACACAGATTTACTTCATTATGAACAAATATTTTATAGAACGACTCTGGATTATAACTTCTGTCTCTTCTGTTTTAATGTTGATTTTATGATGATCATTTATGTTTTGATTTGTGTGATTTTAATGTTGTTTTATTCTGTAAAGACTTTCTCCTGTGACTCTAAACCTCGGGTCAGTTTGGTCTCTGAGCTTTTAAAGTTTCATGTGGAAACGACCAAACCGTCTCTCTGCAGATTCAGATGTTTTAATATCGACTTTAATCCTCCACAAACTTAAACATTTCACTTCAGTCCATTTCCTCCAGAGACAAAAGGACGAGCTCCTCAAACACGACTCAGACCAAACTCGACTGAGACTCAGGTTCAGACAAAATGAACAGAGAGTTTTTCATATTTAATTTCAGTCTGATTTATTAAGTCGAGTTTAAGCTCCAAAAAGTGAGACGAAATTTACATTTTGACAGATTTTCAGATCTAGTTTCCTCAAATACTAAAAAAACCCAAATCCTCTGTGTATTTTTAGTATTTTATATAAAATAATCTCCCCTCCCCCTCTGCGGGTGGTCTCTCTCCTCGTGTTCCTCTCGGGTTCTCCGCCTGGAGCTGGAGCTTCTACAGAATCTTTGCTGTTCTGCACTTTTCTGGACTTTTTCTTTTTCCTGGGATCTGCTGAAGTCTCTCCTCCAGTTTCCTCCACAAAGTTCAACATCTTCTCTTTCAGTTTAAATAAAAAAAAACTATTCATAAACATCTAGAGTTAAGCAAAAAATAAATTTTACTTAAATCTGATGGTGGCCTCTCCTTACCAGATCTTCAGTTTTACGACTGGGCAGTGAACAAGACTGACAGACTGTCTGAAATCGCTAACGTGTAGCTAACTTCTCCTGGTGTCGGCTGGAGTCTCGCTCCTCATCATCGTCTTTCTGCTTTATTACTCTCCATCAGCTCCTCTGGTCTCACCTTGACCCTGTGGTACCTTCTGCTCTGAATATGGTCTCAGTTTAAGAAGCAGTTTAAATGTGTAAATCCTGTTCCTCTGACCTTCTGTTGAAAAACCACATGTTCAAACCTGCTTTTACTGATCCAGTTTTCACTATTTGGCATCATAAAGGACTGAGGTGCTTTAAGGATTTTTATAACGATGGGATGTTTTATTCATTTACAGATTTGTCTCATGAGTTCAACCTCCCACCTTCTCATCTTTTCAGGTCCTTTCAGCTGAGACATTCTGCTCGATCTTTATTTCGTGTCTTTCCACAACTTCTGCCTGAACAAATCTGGACTGAGCTTTTTCAGCTAAGGCCCAAAGTCACTCTTTTGTAAAATCTATGGCACTGTCCGAACATGATGGTCACTTGACATTAGAACAGAAGAGACCTGGGAGTCGGGACGAGTTTTGGACCAACGCTGGTGAGACTCTGTTAATTCATAGAAGAACCATCTGTGCTCGTCTGACTTTGACACAGTTTAAAGTTTGTTTGTCTGTGACAGATGTGGCGGTTCACGTGTCACATTTGCTTTTTTCTTGCCCTTAAAACATTTTGGTGGGTTTATTTTGATGCCATGTCCAGACTGATGTTTCTTTGTTCTCCCTGAAGACCTCGGTTTTCTCCCTCGGTTTTCAACTTTACAACTACAGGTTTTGGCGTTTGTCTCGTTGTAAGACGCCGTCTCCTCTTACATTGGAAAACAAAAAATTCCCGTCCAGCATCAGTGGATCAATGAGGTCATGTCCTTCTTGAAAGTGGAGATTAGATGTTCTAAGGAGGGTATTGTACAAACATTTTATAGAAAGTGGCAAAGTTTTATTGACTTTTTTGGTCATTACTTATTAGTACTTATTACTTCAGATTATTTGCTATTATTGTTAATTATTGATTTACTTATGTTTTATTTTAAGTTCTAGTTCTTGTTATATATACATATATATAAAAAAAACAAAAATGTGTGTCACATCTGCAACATCTGCTCAGACGTTTGTAGAACATCTGCGCAGATGTTTGTAGAACATCTGCTCAGACGTTTGTAGAACATCTGCTCAGACGTTTGTAGAACATCTGCGCAGATGTTTGGAGAACACGTCTGATTTAAGTTAAACCTCATGAGAACTTCATGGAGTCAATCCCCAAACGGCCCCTTCGCTTCAACCCTCCTCAAACTTTTAGATAAAAATAACATGCAAATAGAATCCTTCGGTACTTTTGGTCCTGTAGCCGCTTAAATTCACCTCCACTTCCTCGGCGGTTTCTTTGGGCGTTTCATTATGTCAAAGTGCAGCAAAACAAGCCCAGAGCAGCACTAATCCCATCGACTGTGTCCGTCTGCGGCAGCTCCCAAAACTCTCCTTGTGCTGCGTTCAAAGGCACTTGGTTTTTCCTCACTTCAGAGAGACTCAGGGGCTGGAGGCAGGAGCCCACACACTCCCTCTCTCTCTCTATCTCTCTCTCCGTCCCTCTCTCTGTCTCTCCATCCCTCTCTCTCTCCCTCTTTCTCTCCCTCCCTCCCTCCCTCCGTCGCTCTCCTCCATCCCTCCCTCTCTTTTCCTCTCTCTCTCTCTCCCTCATCCCCCATCCCTCTCTCTCTCTCTCTCTCTCCATCCCTCCGTCGCTCTCTGTCTCCATCTCTCCCTCCATCCCTCCCTCCCTCTCTCTCTCTCTCTCTCCTCTCTCTCTCTCTCTCTCTCTCTCTCTCCCTCCCTCCCTCTCTCTCCTCTCTCTCTCCTCCCTCCTCTCTCCCTCCATCTCTCCCTCCCTCTCTCTCCTCTCTCTCCTCCCTCCCTCTCTCCCTCTCTCTCTCCCTCTCTCTCCCTCTCTCCTCTCCCTCTCCCTCTCTCCCTCCCTCCCTCCCTCCCTCCCTCTCTCCTCTCTCTCACTCGCTCAGAGTGTTTACTGGAGTCTTTAACTTTACTGTGACGCCTGAAACGTGAAGTTTATATTGTTCACATTTAAGTGTAGTTCACTCACATGTTTGTGTTAAAGAGCCGGCGCCTGATCTGAATTTAGCCCCGAAAAATCCTCCAGAGAAACGACTAAAGACCAAACAGATCGAGAGTCACATTTAATCTACGAACATCAGCTCAGAGCGAAGCTGATGGAGCTTCAGCTTCAGAAAGTGAGGAAACTTCAAGGACGAGAAAAACTCTCTCCTGTTTTAATGAACTTTAACTTTAACTCTCTCCTTTATTTTTTGAGTTATTTTATTTAGGTTTTTTTTTTGTTATTTTGAGTTTATTTTGAGGTGTTTTTTTTGTTTTTGTTTAGTTTTATTATTTTGAGTTCTTTTTTGTAACTTTTTTCCAGAGGGGGTCTACTTCCTTCTTGTTTCCATGGAGATTTCATGGCTTTTACTAAATATTAATACAAACTTATAAAAACATGGGCCACTTCACCACGACCACGTCTTTAAATAAGAAAATGAAACACAAAACTGTGGAGAGTAAATCCAGCCGGAGAGCGCCCCCCGCTGCTCGTCTCGTCGATTAAGACGTTCAGCTCCTACAACAGAATCGAGTCTCGTTCTGCTCCGAGGTTTATCTCAAATTAAAAACTCTGGGGCTTTGAAGTGTCTGTTCCAACATGAGGCTCTGATTTTACTCCTGGGACGAGCTGCAGATGTAAAAACACTAAACGACTGAAGTGTGGCTCTAATCTGAAGAGTCAGACTGAAGTTTGACCCAATTAAACCAGAGATGTTCTCCAGACTCTTCAGATGTTTCTCCAGGTTCTCGTCGTTTCTTCTCGTTTTCCTCTGAAGTTGTATTTGGACTGATTCATGTTTGAGTTTATTCTTTAATCCACGATGTTCAAGACGACATTTTGCTGATTCACCTCATTTTCACTGCTCTGTTTTTACTTTTTCTTAAATTTTAATTTCTCGATTACCGGGCCGGTTCAGCCTCCAGGCCACCAGGGGGCCCCCAAGAGCCTGTACATTTACACTGAAAATAATATAAAATGTAAAGTTTTCTTGTAAACGGCGTGTGTGTTTGCAGCAGACTAAATATCTCAAACATTTCATCAGCATCGTGGTGTTTTTGCCGTTTTTGATTTTAATGATCTTAAAAAAAGTTTTGTTTGAATTGTGCCAGTTTTGTTGCATCACAGGTAAAAACGTTCAGTCAAAAATCAACAGAATTCTTATATGAAGCTGTTTTAGATGAATATTGTGATTTAAAATGTGCAGATTATAACATAATGATCCACAGGGGTCAGAAATGAGAACCATAGAGACACAAGCACAGTAGGGCGGGGCTTAAACGCTGCCCCCCCGACTGTGTCACATGATTTACCTCAGTACAGACGAGTTATATCAGCAGCTCTGGAGTTCAAACATGTCGTCTGTGCGTCTGCTTCTAATTATAAAGAGTCATCGTGTCTAATAATCAGGATGTGCACGTTAGCAGGCTAGTTGTTGTTAGAGAGGAGGATGGACACTCTACCAACTGAGCCACTGTCGGCTCTGAGCAGCTCAACCCGACGAGTTTAACCACGACTAAAGAAAATGAAAATAAAAAACATAAAATAAATAAATGAACCAGAAGCTGCTCCAAACGAGGCCTCAGTCGGGATCCTCCGTCCTCTTCCTCGTTTCCTCTAAAACGCTGGACTCGGGTCGGTGTGACTGACAGATGCCAGGAGTGATTAGATCCGGAAAATTAGGGCGAAACGCTGCGCCAAAAATATCCCTCTCCATCTCCCCGACTTCAGCCATGAAATGACCAAGAGCCAGAGTCAGAGCTAAACCCCGTCACAAAAGCTCTTTACTCTGGGCCAAAAAGAGACAAAATAAATGAAAACATGCCCTGAGATCTCCATGGAAACCACCGTCTCTACTTCAGACCAAACCAGGACTATTCAGAGCGAAGCACCAGGACGTCTGACATAGAGACGCTGAGTGTGAAGGAAAATGTCAAAGGGGAAAGAAAAAATGTCCTTAGGTTTGGATCAGAGGTGTGATCACGTCTGCTCTGGTTCCTCCTCGTCTGGACCTGGTTTAGTCTCAGGTTAATCCCAGTTTTTATTTGGTTTAAAGCGTTTTTGTTTGAACTGAAATATCTCTGTTCATGACGTCGTGTCTCATGACGTTAATCTTTCAATATTATATTAAAAAATAGGAAAAAAAAGTGAATATAAGGATTAATTCACTGTAACTTTTCTGGTTTCCATGGAGATGAATTTGCTGAGTGTGAGCCTCTCCACAGATCTGACCTGCACATGTCCTGGTGACGTCTTTGTCTTCATGAACATAGATACGTTTAATAACAAAATACCATAAAAAATCCCCATGAAGGCAAAAAGTGACGCAGTGGATCTTTAAAATTATGATCTGTCTCCAGGAAATAAACGAACCGTAATATTTAAAATAATATTTAAGATAATATTTAAAGTAATATTTAAAATAATACTTATTAATATTATATTATTATATTAATTTAATTTTCTTTTAAATATGTTTTCTTCGGGTTCATTTTGTGTTTTTTGTGACAGTTTCTCTGCAGAACGAGTCCACAGACGGTTTATGGGCTTAAAAACAGGAGAATGTGGAGTTTTATCTGTGACGTAACAATCCAGGCAAAAAGCAAACAGAACATTAACACTGGGCTTAAATCAGATCCTTTAAGTTTAAGTAAAGGAGTCCCCCAGGGCTCAATTTTGGGCCCACTACTTTTCCCTGTATTTATTAGTTCGACTGGCTGCAGTTTAAGAGACTCAAACATTTATAAATGAAGCTGTTATAAATGTGCACACGTGCTCCCTCTTCTGGGCAATTTTAAAACTACAACAAGATTTTAATGGAATCCAAAATTCTCTGAAAAATCTTAAATTATCATTGAATCCAAATAAAACAGTTTATTTTTTTCTAAAACACTGAAGTGATGAGCAGCTTGTCCCTTTAATATCTCAGAATTATGTAACAGTTCAGAATAAAAATTATCGTTTTATTATAGAAACTAATCTTATTTCCCATTAAATCACAGAAAATAAACTGTTCAAACATTTGTGAGTCAGAGAAGACGAGTTTGGATCATGAAACAGAATGATTTAAATATCTGCTAATCACTCGACTGAACCATGTGACACTTTCTCTTTAAGAATGTTGGAGCGTTGCCGTGGATACGCCGCGGCGGCGGTGGTATGTCGTTAGCCGTTTCACTGAGGCATTCGTGTTTTTCTTTTGTGAATTATTTTGTGCAGAGACGCGACGGCTCGTCTGACGAAGCTCGAGCTAATTAGACTCGTCTTTGTCTGGACGTGTCACTGAGACGTCGTCAAACTCGAATAAATAAAACCTCTGCATTTGTCTCTGGTCTTTGTAATTATCTGAAATGAAGCTGGAGCAGGTTTAGAGACGAGAGTCAGAGCCACAAAGAGCCAATCAGGAGCGAGGCTGTTGAAAGTCACGCTCCTTCAGCCACACCACTGGTTTAACAGGGAGCAGGCGCTTAGCAACGCTGTCAATCAAACCTGTTGCTAACGCTAACAGGAGCGACGTCGGGGACAGAAGGACCTGATGTGTCTGTTATTAATGTTCATATGTTGATTTACAGACACAGACGTGAAATAAAAACCCCAGGATCATGTAGAGGGTTAATACGAACATTTAAGACCAACATGAGTCTGACAGCAGCAGGGACAGACAGAGGGGGCGCTGTTTTCACACAGAAAGTGAACTGGAGCCAGAGTCAATGGAGCAGGAAGTGCGACATGATCACTTCCTGTTTGGAGCGTGGCGTTAGCAGGTTAGCTCTGTGCATTTATATAAACAGAAGTGGGTCAAACAGAAGAACAGTAACACTTTATTTCAGGTTTGAGACGTCGTCGGTCGATATTATTTAAAACATGTCGGAGCTGCTAAAATGAACAGTTTCAAAATGGCGGCTGAACTCGCTGTCCCGGGGGAGGCTTTAGAATCGTTTCAGATTGTGACGATCAGGTGGGATTAAATAGAAGTAAAAATGTTCCGTGTGTTTTATGTCCATAAAATTGAGTTTGAGGATTTCATAAAGTGGAAACAATAAAAGACTAAACTCACAGGGTTTGGAGACACTGTCGAAGAGAAAATCTGACAATCTGTGTGAAAATGAGACGGATGAGGCACGATTCAAGAGAAAGAGTCAGATTTATGGGGCTAGTTTTTTAAATTCTGAAGATATGAAGTGTTCCAGCATTTGGAAACGCAAGAAAACGTCCAACACGGAGTAAAAGGCCGAGTGAAAGTCGAGTAAACGACGAGTAAAAGGCTGAGTGAAAGTCAGAGAGGAGGAGAAGAACACTGAGAGCCCCTCAGAAGTACATACCTCCTCTTTAATACTCATAGGGGTAAATTCTCCTCTTTTATGTCTCTCTTTAAGTCGGGGAGAATCACACAAAACGCTGGGCCTCAGATTCAGAACAAAAGAGTCAAACGTCTCTGTTCTCATCAAATCTTTAATTATAACCTCGTATTTTACTGTCACCTTCTGCAGCTCGGGTCAGATTTGAAAAGAGCGAGTGATGAAACTGCAGAAAGAACGAGGAGAGAACACGGAGAGAACGTGGGGACAACACGGAAAGAACGTGAAGAAAATGTGGAGAGAACATGGAGAGAACATGGAGAGAACACAGATGGAACACAGAGAGAACGTGGGGAGAACACAGAGACAGACAGAACATGCACAGACCTCGAGCGTCGGTCTCTGGCGTCTCGCTGTGTGACTGAATCATCAGATCTCTCCGTGACCTGGACGTGTCGTTCTGCTCGATAATGAATCATCTCCAGATTCATGATCTGAGGCAGGTTTGAGAAATTAAGATTTTACACCAAAAATGACAGAATAATCTTTTAGCAACGAGAGAAGAGCTGGTGTGATCATCGTGTGATTTACTGTTTTTATGGTTAAAAGGTGAAGTTTAAAGTTTGTTCAAAACTGAAGTTTGAATAAAAACGCCTCATGTGAGTCTAGAAAATAGAATCAAACTTTTGTGTCTAAGACAAAAAAAGTCTCTTCTGTCTGTCCTCTGTTTGTCCACTGTGTGTCCTCTGTGTATCTACGAGATGACGAGAACTACGGGACGAGAACTATGGGACGAGATCTACGGGACGAGATCTACCGGACGAGATCTACAGGGGACGAGATCTACAGGACGAGATCTACAGGGGACGAGATCTACGGGACGAGATCTACGGGACGTGAGAGGGAGTAAACACAGGTGAGAGTAGACACAGGTGTGACTGAATTTAACTGAATTTAACACATTTAATCAAATGTCTCTAAAGTTACAGGTGTTTAAATTAAAGATGGAGGAACAGAAAGACTCAACAAAACAAACCCAGGACAGTTCAGTTCAGTGTTGAGTTCAGTGTTCAGTTCCATGTTCAGTTCAGTGTTGATGGTGATATTAAAGGACCAGGTCTTTAGTCTTTAGTTTGACACAGTTAAATATAAATGGAGTCAGTTTAATGTTTTACTTCTGCAGAGTCACAGTCTGAGTTTATTCAACCTGAAACAATAAAGTGTCACTGATGTAAATATGATTTAATTATGTGACGAGTTTACACCGAATCAACTAAAAATACACAATTATGTTTAATTATGATGTTTTACTGAAGGTTTGTCCTGTCAAACACAGACGGAACCACTCGGATCCTTGATAGCACGACAGAACCAACCCAGAACCAGCCCAGAACCTCAAGAACCAGCCCAGAACCTCAAGAACCAGCCCAGAACCTCAAGAACCGACCCCGAACCTCAAGAACCGGCCCAGAACCTCAAGAACCGGCCCAGAACCTCAAGAACCAGCCCAGAACCTCAAGAACCAACCCAGAACCTCAAGAACCTGCCGAGAACCAGCCCAGAACCTCAAGAACCAGCCCAGAACCTCAAGAACCTGCCGAGAACCAGCCCAGAACCTCAGGAACCAGCCCAGAACCTCAAGAACCTGCCGAGAACCGGTCCAGAACCTCAAGAACCGGCCCAGAACCTCAAGAACCAGCCCAGAACCTCAAGAACCAACCCAGAACCTCAAGAACCTGCCGAGAACCAGCCCAGAACCTCAAGAACCAGCCCAGAACCTCAAGAACCAGCCCAGAACCTCAAGAACCTGCCGAGAACCGGTCCAGAACCTCAAGAACCGGCCCAGAACCTCAAGAACCAACCCAGAACCTCAAGAACCGGCCCATAACCTCAAGAACCGGCCCAGAACCTCAAGAACCAGCCCAGAACCTCAAGAACCAACCCAGAACCTCAAGAACCTGCCGAGAGCCAGCCCAGAACCTCAAGAACCAGCCCAGAACCTCAAGAACCTGCCGAGAACCGGTCCAGAACCTCAAGAACCGGCCCAGAACCTCAAGAAACCAACCCCAGAACCTCAAGAACCCGCCCAGAACCTCAAGAACCGGCCCAGAACCTCAAGAACCAGCCCAGAACCTCAAGAACCAACCCAGAACCTCAAGAGCCTGCCGAGAACCAGCCCAGAACCTCAAGAACCAGCCCAGAACCTCAAGAACCTGCCGAGAACCGGTCCAGAACCTCAAGAACCGGCCCAGAACCTCAAGAACCAACCCAGAACCCCAAGAACCGGCCCAGAACCTCAAGAACCGGCCCAGAACCTCAAGAACCGGCCCAGAACCTCAAGAACCAACCCAGAACCTCAAGAACCTGCCGAGAACCTGCCGAGAACCAGCCCAGAACCTCAAGAACCAGCCCAGAACCTCAAGAACCTGCCGAGAACCAGCCCCAGAACCTCAGGAACCAGCCCAGAACCTCAAGAACCTGCCGAGAACCGGTCCAGAACCTCAAGAACCGGCCCAGAACCTCAAGAACCAGCCCAGAACCTCAAGAACCAACCCAGAACCTCAAGAACCTGCCGAGAACCAGCCCAGAACCTCAAGAACCAGCCCAGAACCTCAAGAACCAGCCCAGAACCTCAAGAACCTGCCGAGAACTGGTCCAGAACCTCAAGAACCGGCCCAGAACCTCAAGAACCAACCCAGAACCTCAAGAACCGGCCCATAACCTCAAGAACCGGCCCAGAACCTCAAGAACCAGCCCAGAACCTCAAGAAGAACAACCCAGAACCTCAAGAACCTGCCGAGAGCCAGCCCAGAACCTCAAGAACCAGCCCAGAACCTCAAGAACCAGCCCAGAACCTCAAGAACCTGCCGAGAACCGGTCCAGAACCTCAAGAACCGGCCCAGAACCTCAAGAACCAACCCAGAACCTCAAGAACCTGCCGAGAACCAGCCCAGAACCTCAAGAACCAGCCCAGAACCTCAAGAACCAGCCCAGAACCTCAAGAACCTGCCGAGAACCGGTCCAGAACCTCAAGAACCGGCCCAGAACCTCAAGAACCAACCCAGAACCTCAAGAACCGGCCCAGAACCTCAAGAACCAGCCCAGAACCTCAAGAACCAGCCCAGAACCTCAAGAACCAGCCCAGAACCTCAAGAACCTGCCGAGAACCGGTCCAGAACCTCAAGAACCGGCCCAGAACCTCAAGAACCAACCCAGAACCTCAAGAACCGGTCCAGAACCTCAAGAACCAGCCCAGAACCTCAAGACAACTCAGTCAGACAACTTCGCAACTCACTTACAGTAGCCATCAGAAAGGCAAAGTCGGATCATTTCCTCACTAAAACCTCCACTGATCTGAACAACCCAATACGATTTTGGAAAACAATTAAATCCATTGAACAAACAAATAATGGTACAGTGCTCCCACCCTGCATAGTGACCAACTCCCATAAAATCTCCAATAGAGCAGAGATCCTTGACTGCTTCAATGAACACTTTGTAGCCTCTGGTTCCTTGTTTGATTCACTTCACAGTACTCACAAAAATAAAATGACTTGAGCTTTAACTCTCATGTTGCTGTAGATCAGCCTTTTAGTTTCACTCCTCTCACTGTCGCTGAGGTTCTAAAAGCCCTCAAGCTTCTTAACACATCAACATCTCCAGGTCCTGACAGTCTTGAGCCCTATTTTTTAAAATTAGCTGCTGATTTTATTGCCTCACCTCTGACTCATCTCTTCAACTTAATTCTGGTCACAAATGAAATTCCACCGATTTGGAAATCTGCTTTTGTTCTTCCCCTGTTCAAAGGTGGTGACCCTACATTTTTAAACAATTACAGACCAATTTCCAAAATATCTATTTTGGCCAAACTTCTTGAGTCCCTCATTAGCACACAGTTAAAAGACTTTCTCTCTGCCAATAATATCCTATCTGACTTACAATCCGGTTTCAGGAAAAATCACAGCACAACCACTGCAGCCTTAAAAGTAATAAATGACCTTATTTCCACACTGGACAATAAGTATCACTGTGCAGCTCTATTCATAGATCTCACAAAAGCATTTGATACCGTTGATCACACCATATTGGAACACAGACTCACTGCATGCGGACTGTCAAACCATACTGTAAATTGGTTCCACAACTATCTCTCAGACCGGACACAGTGTGTAAAAGCAGAAGGACTTACATCACAAACACTCACCATCAACAAAGGTGTACCTCAGGGATCCGTTCTAGGACCATTACTTTTCATTCTCTACATCAACAATATAAACCAGAATATCATAAATGCACACACACATTTCTATGCCGATGATACAGTAATCTATAGCTCTGCACCTTCACCATTACAAGCAATTACCCAGTTACAATCAGCTTTTGACACTATACAAAATAATCTGCTGGATCTTAAACTCATCTTAAATTCAGATAAAACCAAATTCATGTTGTTTTCAAATTCTAACCCAAACTCACAAAATCTGCCACAGATCATCACTTCACAGGGCTCTCAAATTGAATCAGTTACCCACTACAAATATCTTGGAATTTGGATCGACAACACTTTATCATTTACTTTTCACATTCAGCAGCTGGTGAAGCGACTTAGAGTCAAACTTGGGTTTTATTTCAGAATCAGGGCCTGTCTCTCTTTTAAGGCCAGGAAGAGGCTTGTTGATGCCACATTTATGTCTATTTTGGATTACGGGGATGTGTTGTATCTGCATCAGCCCAGAGTCTGCGAGCTCTGGACACAGTTTATCACGGAGCTCTGAGGTTCATTACTGGTCTCAGAGCTCTCACCCATCACTGTGTTTTATATAGTCGTGTTGGTTGGTCCTCTTTGTTGTCCAGAAGGCTTAAGCATTTGTATGTTTTGACTTATAAATGTATACTTGGCCAGCTTCCATCATACTTGCAGAGCTATATAGCTCAAAAAATTGGTTCTTATAATCTTCGTTCCTCAGATCTGTTTTTATTGTCAGTGCCAAAGGTCAGGTCCGAAATGGGAAAGACGGCTTTTCAATTTGCTGCTCCTTCTGCATGGAACCTTTTACAGAAAGATTTAAAATTGAGTGAGCTGGTCTCCTTAGAATCCTTTAAAAAGCTTTTAATTGACAGGGATGCTGTAACATCTGTGTGTCGCTGCTTCTCCTGATTATGTAAATAGCCTGACTTTTTAGATTTTTAAACTGTGATTTTGATTGTGTATTTTGTTTTAACTGTTTTATATGTATGTGTGTGCTTGGACTGTTTGAAACTGTAACTAACATGCATCTAAACTGCTGCCTGTCTTGGCCAGGACGCTCTTGTAAAAGAGATTTTTAATCTCAATGAGACTTTTTTTCTGGTTAAATAAAGGTTAAATAAAAAAATAAAAAAATAAGAACCAGCCCAGAACCTCAAGAACCTGCCGAGAACCGGCCCATAACCTCAAGAACCGGCCCAGAACCTCAAGAACCGGCCCAGACCCTCAAGAACCGGCCCAGAACCTGAAGAACCTGCCCTCTCTGTGGTTCATCGTTCTGGTAGGAGGCTCGTTGCACTTTTCCTGATCACTTCATGTTTCATGAATCTGGTTAAACTTTTGACTCTGGCTGAAGGTTTGTGTTCGGGGTAAAGTCTCTGGATTCAGAAAACGTTTCTGCTGTGGATTTTGTGAATCGTGTCTTTATTTGTGAAGAACAAGTTTTATAACGTCTCATCAAAGTATTTTAACTACAATCAAAGTATTTTAACTACAATCAAAGTATTTTAACTACAATCAAAGTACTTTAACTGTAATCAAAGTATTTTTACTATAATCAAAGTATTTTAACTACAATCAAAGTATTTTTACTATAATCAAAGTATTTTAACTACAATCAAAGTACTTTAACTTTAAATCCTGATGATTATCGGTGTCACAGCTGCTCCTCTGAGACGCCTCGTCTCTGCAGAACTTAAACCAGCGACAGTCGAACTTCTGTTCAGAAAAGAAACGGGACAAAAACGACACAATATTTGTTCATTCACTGATAAATTGTCGAACCAGAGTCGAGCTGAAGTGAAACGGGACAGAGACAAAGTGCTGAACTGACTCATGTTGATAAGAAAAAGTCTGATATGAAAATGACATTAAAACATTTAAGTTTAAATTCACCTCGTGTTTGTTTCAGCTCCTGCTCCTCTCCCGCCGTCCTGTAGGTGGCAGTATAACCCTCTGTAACTGCCTCTGCAGAAAAGGGGAAAACCTCAGACTCATTTATTCTGGGAGTCGGTCCTGAGCCTGTTTCAGATCCACTTCCTCCACGATCACGTTTTTATTTATTGACTTCAGCTGCTCCAGGTTCAACTCTCACCTGAAGAACAAACGAGACCTTTTCTGAACCGTTTTACAACCACTTCAGAGCAAAAAGAGACGATTTTAGACACTGTGACGACACCGACTGGGACTGAACCTGGAACTGAACCCGGAACTGAACCCGGAACTAAACCCGGAACTGAACCCGGAACTGAACCCAGAACTAAACCCAGAACTAAACCCGGAACTGAACCCGGAACTGAACCCGGAACTAAACCTGGAACTGAACCCAGAACTAAATCCAGAACTAAACCCAGACTCTGTACTGCACCAGAACAGGACCTGGACCAGGACCTGGACCTAAACTTCACACTCTTCTAGAGTAATGGAAACTCCTGTACTTTGGTGGTTAAAGCAGTACTTTGGTGTTTTTGCCAGTTACATCTCTATTTTTGTGGTTAAGTCTCTATTTTTGTGGCTAAATCTGTATTTTGCGAGTGTTTTTTGGCGGTTAAAGCTGTACTTTGGTGTTTTTGGTTGTTAAGTCTGTATTTTGGTGGTATTTTGGTTGTTAAATCTGTATTTTGATGGTAAATCTGTATTTTGGTGTATTTTGGTGGTTAAGTCTGTATTTTTTTGGCAAAATCTGTACTTTGTGAGTGTTTTTTGGTGGTTAAAGCTGTACTTTGGTGTTTTTTGGTGGTTAAATCTGTATTTTGTGAGTGTTTTTTGGCAGTTAAATCTGTATTTCTTTTGGCTAAATCTGTATTTTGGTGTTTTTTGGTGGTTAAATCTGTATTTTTTGGCTAAATCTGTACTTTGCGAGTGTTTTTTGGGGCTCCGTTGGCTGAATGCCTTTCTTGCTTGGATAACGTTTGGTCTGCACTCACCAATAGATCAGATTGTCACTTGTAATTCTCCGTCTCGTCCATCTCTGCCGTCTCTGCGCCCTTCCCTCCAAAGGACAGTGGGTTTGGAGTGATTGACTATGACCTCCATAATACCACTGTCATTGCTCTGAAATATGCCCGACACATGCTGCAGATATGAGGCTGTGAGAAAACAATTAGATAAAACAGAATAACACAGAATGAAGCATTAGCACGAGCCCATATGAGAGCGGGGCAAGCTAGCATGCGTCATGCGACATTTAACCTTTATATAAATACATCAACAAGCAAAATATGTGAGACTAGAAACACAGATTTGGAAAAAAGTCATAAAAATATTGTTTAAATTGAATAAATGTTAGTAAAAAATAAACCTCTTGGATCCACCGTCTGTAAAAGTCATTCCTCAACAGATTTTTAAATGTTTGTAACAAAACCAGCGACGTTTCCATAAAAAGAATATTTCAAAATGTTACTCGTCAAAGTTAAAGTTGCACTGCGTAACTTTTCTGTGTCTGTGGTGATGTTCATGTAAAACAGAACGACACTGAACAGATCAACCATCATCCACCTCTCCCTAGATCCGACTGGTAACTCTGTCCATGTACATACACTTTAATGCCGCACTGTGGAACATTCCAGGCAAAGCACTAACATTTAGTGGAGACAGGTCGATATTGTTCTCCTTAAATTAAAGCCACAGAGGGAAACTATTCAGCCCAAACTCTCCAAACACACTCACCAAACTGAAATAAAATCTGTTTTCACTGGAGTCGTGTTTATGGAACTGAAAAAACACGAGTCTGAGTTTGTTTTGTCTGTTTATGTAAATGGATGTAGCTAACCTGCTAGCGCCGCGCTACAAACAGGAAGTGATCACGGACGCAGCTCCAGTTCAACATTAACGTCAGACAAACCAGGTTCTTCTCAAACAGTGGAACCTGGAATCATCCACGAGGCAGATCAGGAAATAACACCTCAAACAGAAATATCCCTAAACCATCTGTACCATGTGTGCGATCGTCTCCGTGTTCTGTCAGCGCAGGCGGCGGCGGCGGCGTGTTGTTCTTATCTCTGTGAAGGATTTATGCTCCAGAACACATCACCGGAACATTCTTCAGAGCCGTGTCAAAAACAAACGATGTGACGCCTGATCGAAAACATACAAGGAGGAGATAAAGACGAACCTAAAAACATTTAAATATTCCACCAAAATCACGAGGAGCGGACCTGATTTTTATGTCTTAAACTTGAAAAACGCTGAAGCTCACCACACTCCGCAGGATCTACGAGACTTAACAGACTTTACGACAGAAAGAGCAGAGCACAGACACGAGGAGAATCAGACGAGATTTTAAATGTGTAAAGACTGGAGCGAAGAGCCGCACACTACAAGCTAAAGACAAGCTAACAAAGCTAGCACGCCTCCTTCAGTCTCAAAGAGAGTCATTTATTCTAAAGTGTTCAAACGATCAGAGCAGAGTTTTGCCATGACAGTTAAGCTAACAACTAGCATGCTTACACACACTTCCTGATTATCAGACAGTAGAATGCCTTTTCGTTAGACGCAGGCAGAACACATTTTGACCCCGAGAGCTGATTTTACGTTAAATTTGAACCGGGTGAAGACTCAGGTACGGCTCACAGGTACGGCTCTTTAAGCAGATGTGTGCCGTGTTTTATCGGCGTTTTATCGGCGTTTTATCGGCGTTTTATCCACGTTTTATCCACGGCGTTCGTCGCTCAGAGGACGCGTGCTCGGTTGAAGTCGTCTTCTGTTGACGTCGTCTTCGGTCGAGTGAGTGAAGCGACCAACATCTGCTTCGCTCTGTCGGAGCTACGTGGGCCGAGACTCGAGAGCCGAGACTCGAGAGCCGAGCTTTATGGCTCTTATCGCACAAATGAGGATTCACAAGCAACAAGATGTGGGCTGTTTACGAGGGATGAGAGACAGAAGGAGACGGAGGAGAAGAGGGAGGAAGAGAGAAAGAGGAGGGCTGTTTACGAGGGATGAGAGACTGAAGCAGATGGAGGGAGGGAAAGAGGGAAGGAGAGAGAGATAGAGGGAGAGAGGGAGGGACAGGAGAGGGAGAGAGAGTGGAGGTAAGAGAAAGAATGTGAGTAGAGGAGAGAAAGAGAGAGGGAAGATAAGGGAGAAAGAAGACAGAGGGATGCAACAAGAACAGGGAGAGGAGAAAGGAGGGGGAGAAAGAGGAAAATAACAGCAGGGGAGGGGAAAGAGTGAGTAGGAGGAGAAAAGGATGAGATAAGGAGAGTAGAGGAGAGAGAGATGAAATAAGACAAAAGAGAAGAGGACAGGGCTGTAAAAGGAGAGAGAAGGAGGAGAGGAGAGAGAGGGAGGAGAGGAGGAGGGAGGAGAGATGGAGAGAGGGGAGACTGAGATAAGAAGAACTCTTGTCATCAAAACTGCAAACACTTCATCAAGGCCTGAGTCTGAGCTGCAGGAACAAAACGGAAAATACAGAAGGAAAAATGTACAACAAAAAAACGAACCTCCGCTTCTGACCTGGTTCTGAATCCACCTCGTCTGTCGTGTTCTCGTGTCGTGTTCTCGTGTCTCGTTCTCGTGTCGTGTTCTCGTGTCTCGTTCTCGTGTCGTGTTCTCGTGTCTCGTTCTCGTGTCTTTTTCTCGTGTCTCGTTCTCGTGTCGTGTTCTCGTGTCTCGTTCTCGTGTCTCGTTCTCGTGTCGTGTTCTCGTGTCTCGTTCTCGTGTCTCGTTCTCGTGTCTCGTTCTCGTGTCTCGTTCTCGTGTCTTGTTCTCGTGTCTCGTTCTCGTGTCGTGTTCTCGTGTCTTTTTCTCGTGTCTCGTTCTCGTGTCGTGTTCTCGTGTCTCGTTCTCGTGTCTCGTTCTCGTGTCTTGTTCTCGTGTCTCTCGTTCTCGTGTCTCGTTTCTCGTGTCTCTTTCTCGTGTCTCGTTCTCGTGTCGTGTTCTCGTGTCTCGTTCTCGTGTCGTGTCTCGTGTTCTCGTGTCTCGTTTCGTGTCGTGTTCTCGTGTCTCGTTCTCGTGTCTTTTTTCTGTGTCTTTTTCTCGTGTCTCGTTCTCGTGTCTCTCGTGTCTCGTTCTCGTGTCGTGTTCTCGTGTGTCTCGTTCTCGTGTCTTGTTCTCGTGTCTCGTTCTCGTGTCTCGTTCTCGTGTCTCGTTCTCGTGTCTCGTTCTCGTGTCTCGTTCTCATGTCTTGTTCTCGTGTCTCGTTCTCGTGTCGTGTTCTCGTGTCTCGTTCTCGTGTCTTTTTCTCGTGTCTCGTTCTCGTGTCTCGTTCTCGTGTCTCGTTCTCGTGTCGTGTTCTCGTGTCTCGTTCTCGTGTCTTGTTC
>JAIEZT010000237.1:45000-76290 GCA_019594935.1 Periophthalmus modestus
AAACCCGACTGGAAAAATAATCAGAGATGTTTCATTTGGAGAAAGTTCATAAACTGTTGGTAAAGAACTTTTTCAAGGACTTTGCACCCTAAAAACAGCAGATTTGAGATTGGTCCGGATAACTTGTTCAATATTGTACATCATCAGGACTCGTTCTTCTTCAGGACAGACTTGATAATCACAGTTTTCAAAGCTCTTTGGGAATGTTCTCCAGTAATTGAAGTGACATATTACTGTCTTTACAACGAGTGACACAAACTGAGCTCAGACTTTATAAATGTGACACATTGAGGGCAGCATGTAGATGAACTCAGACTGTGACCATCTCTGGGGACAGTTTTGTCAGTTACAGGAGACAGAGTGAGTCAGCTCTAAGTGTTCCAGGGTGGAGCTGGGATGTTATTTGCTTGTTGAATTGATGCATTTTTAATGCTCTGAAACCTTGTCATTAAAGAAAACTTCAAACTCATTTGCACTTAGATGTGGAAATTAGTTCTAACGGGGGCAGCAGAGCTGGAGGTTTGTTAATCTGTTCACTGTCCACAAACAGGACACAGAAAGGTGTTACTGCAACAATAATGTGATAAAGTCCCTCTCCTTGTTCTACTTAAAACTGTGGTTGTTCATGTTCATCTCTTTCTCTGTAAATCTCAGAATGATGCCTGGAGCTTTGGACCCTCATCCGCTCCGTTCCTGCTCAAGACCCCCCTCCTCTCTCTTTTCTGTCCGGTCCAGAAGTCCAGAGTCCTCTGTTGTGGCTCCTGACACAGTTCAGACCAAAGGTTTTAAGAACTGACTCTTTAGTGTCAAACATGATCCACATGTTCATTACAAAAATCACCTGGAACGACTGAACCATCACAGTCCTGTGCAGACCGACTGAAAGTATCTCAGGAAAATCATGAGTAAAACAGAGCTGAGGTTTGTGTGAGACAGTCGAGTCTGGAGGAGGTTAGCTTCCATTTTAAAGGAAACAGACTCAAAAGATGAAAACACCTTAAAAGACGAAATGTGAGAGACCAAATCATCTCTGAAACACACAAACGAGGAAACGAGGAATGAGTTTTGTTCATTTTAAATGTGGAGAAACTCTGAGGACAGTGTCATAAATATCCTCATGTGTTTTAAAGGTGCAGTGTGTAACTTTTCTCATGTGGGGTTTGCTGCTTGTTTTCCATAGAGATGTTGTTTTCTTTTGGGATGTTCCACAGTATGAACATTAAATTGCTCTCTCGTGTGTTATTATTGAGCTGCTCCACAGATATTCTGACCTGTCACCTGCTGACCGTCGTCCCGCACACTGCGGAACATTAAAGGCCAAAGCACAGCCTGTAAATGCGTCTCCATGGAGACGAGGCGATGTCTCTTAGTGCAAGCTTTAGAAAGTCTCTGCTTAAAATCGTTAATGTCGTCAGCGTCGTCGTTATTGTCGTTCCGTGTGAGAAACCAGATTATAAATGTTTATTGTAATTTAAAATATAAAAAGCTCCTGAGTCCCGAGGTTAATTGATATAATCTAATTATATAAAGAGTTTTTTCCTCCCAGAGCCGAGAGTTTACTGCATGACAAAAGCTTCAGTTTGACACATTTATGAACTTAATGACTGTTCTTATAATCAACTAACTCCACATTAAAATCAGATGTTCAATCAATCAGTTTCTCTGACAGTGGTCCATGGCTGAGGCAGAGGTTTTAAGGAGGAAACTCCCTCCACCTCCTCCACCTCCTCTGAAGGAGCACGAGGTTTAGGAGGAAACTTTTCTCCACCTCCTCCACCTCCTCCCACCTCCTCCCCTCCTCTACATCCCTCCCCCTCCTCCACCTCCTCCACCACCTCCCACCTTCCTCCACCTCCCCTCTCTGAGGGATGCACGAGGTTTAAGGAGGCAATCTCTCCACGAACACCTCCTCCTGCTCCTCCTGCTCCTCCTACGAGGCCTTCACAGCCGAGAGACACAATCCCCTCACAGTCCCTCCAGGTGGACTCTGGGGGAGTTTTTCTACGAAGTTTTCTACAAAGTTTTCTACAAAGTTTCTACAAGTTTCTACGATGTATTGTCAAAATGTGTGTAATTTTGAAGCTTGGATTTTGAGGTTAAAAGGTCGAATTCTGAACTTCTGTGGCTCATTATAAAAACAAACTCACGACTTAAATGTTGTGATCTGTTACTTATTTCTACTTTGTGTTCTTAACAAAACTGTAGATTTAGAAAATATTCTGTGGATAATTCTGCTTCATGGTTTGTCTTCATATATGATCTTTATCATCTATTTTACTTTTCAGACTTATTGATGTATTGATCTTGACAACTAAAGCGTCTTTGAGCGTCGGGGAAACGCTACATAAGACGTTGTTTTAAATGTTTTTTTTCTTCCTGGTTCAAGCTCGTTTTTTTTCACAGACCATGAGTCTGAAAGTGAAGTCATGTGACCAGAACTTCGCTGTATAAACTGTTTAAAGTGAATAAGTTTTGTTCCCCACAGGCTGATATGAAACAACATGATCCGATTATAAAAGTATTCGTCTTCTGTCCTCTGGCGTCTTTGTGCGGAAACTTCCTACAAACACTTTAAATAATTTACCTCAGAGCAGAAAAGCAATTAAAGCGTTTCCAATTGTCTCCAATTCACATTTTAAAATATTAATTTAGAACAAACAGCCAAGGTCAGATCGGCAAACGAACGAAGAAGTATCACCACGAAGGAGAAGTATCACCACGAGAGAGAGTATCACCACGAGAGAAGTATCACCACGAGAGAGAATATACACCACGAGATAGAGAAGTAATCAGGCACCAGATAGAGAAGTATCACCACGAGAGAGAAGTATCACCACGAGAGAGAAGTATCACCACGAGAGAGGCCTTCACAGCCGAGAGACAAGTCCATCACCAGTCAGAGAGACTCTGGGGACGTTTTCTAGAGAAGTTTCTACACGAAGTTTCTACAAAGTTTCTACAAGAGAGAGAAGTAAGGTAAATGTGTGTAATTTTGAAGCTTGGATTTTGAGGTTAAAAGGTCGAATTCTGAACTTCTGTGGAGAAGTATAAAAACAACACTCACGACTTAAATGAGTGATCTGTTACTTATTTCACTTGTGTATCAACAAAACTGTAGATTTAGAAAATATTCTGTGGATAATTCTGCTTCATGGTTTGTCTTTCAATATGATCATTTATCATCTATATTTACTTTTCAGAGGACGTATTGATGTATTGATCTTGACAAACTAAAGCGTCTTTGAGCGTCGGGGAAACGCTACATAAGACGTTGTTTTAAATGTTTTTTCCCTGGTTCAAGCTCGTTTTTTTCACAGACCATGAGTCTGAAGTGAAGTCATGTGACCAGAACTCGCTGTATAAACTGTTAAAGGGGAATAAGTTTGTTCCCACAGGCTGAGAAACACATGATCCGATTATAAAAGTATTCGTCTTCTGCCTCTGCGTCTTTGTGCGGAAACTCCTACAAACACTTTAAATAATTTACCTCAGAGCAGAAAAGCAATTAAAGCGTTTCCAATTGTCTCCAATTCACATTTTAAAATATTAATTTAGAACAAACAGCCAAGGTCAGATCGGCAAACGAACGAAGAAGTATCACCACGAAGGAGAAGTATCACCACGAGAGAGAAGTATCACCACGAGAGAGAAGTATCACCACGAGAGAGAAGTATCACCACGAGAGAGAAGTATCACCACGAGAGAGAAGTATCACCACGAGAGAGAAGTATCACCACGAGAGAGAAGTATCACCACGAGAGAGAAGTATCACCACGAGAGAGAAGTATCATCACGAGAGAGAAGTATCACCACGAGAGAGAAGTATCATCACGAAGGAGAAGTATCACCACGAGAGAGAAGTATCACCACGAGAGAGAAGTATCACCACGAGAGAGAAGTATCACCACGAGAGAGAAGTATCACCACGAGATAGAGAAGTATCACCACGAGAGAGAAGTATCACCACGAGAGAGAAGTATCACCACGAGAGAGAAGTATCACCACGAGAGAGAAGTATCACCACGAGAGAGAAGTATCATCACGAAGGAGAAGTATCACCACGAGAGAGAAGTATCATCACGAGAGAGAAGTATCATCACGAGAGAGAAGTATCACCACGAGAGAGAAGTATCACCACGAGAGAGAAGTATCATCACGAGAGAGAAGTATCACCACGAGAGAGAAGTATCATCACGAGAGAGAAGTATCACCACGAGAGAGAAGTATCACCACGAAGGAGAAGTATCACCACGAGAGAGAAGTATCATCACGAAGGAGAAGTATCACCACGAGAGAAAAGTATCACCACGAAGGAGAAGTATCACCACGAGAGAGAAGTATCACCACGAGAGAGAAGTATCACCACGAGAGAGAAGTATCACCACGAGAGGAGAAGTATCCCACGAGAGAGAAGAGAATATCATCACGAGAGAGAAGTATCACCACGAGAGGAAGTATCACCACGAGAGAGAAGTATCACCACGAAGGAGAAGTATCACCACGAGAGAGAAGTATCACCACGAGAGAGAAGTATCACCACGAGAGAGAAGTATCACCACGAGAGAGAAGTATCACCACGAGAGAGAAGTATCACCACGAGAGAGAAGTATCACCACGAGAGAGAAGTATCATCACGAGAGAGAAGTATCATCACGAGAGAGAAGTATCATCACGAGAGAGAAGTATCACCACGAGAGAGAAGTATCACCACGAGAGAGAAGTATCCCCACGAGAGAGAAGTATCACGACGAGAGAGAAGTATCACCACGAAGGAGAAGTATCACCACGAGAGAGAAGTATCACCAC
The DNA here is from genome assembly GCA_019594935.1 of Periophthalmus modestus. NCBI lineage: Eukaryota > Metazoa > Chordata > Actinopteri > Gobiiformes > Gobiidae > Periophthalmus > Periophthalmus modestus. Next base: position 49,807 of record JAIEZT010000237.1, read on the forward strand.
GAGGGAGAAGTATCATCACGAGAGAGAAGTATCATCACGAGAGAGAAGTATCATCACGAGAGAGAAGTATCACCACGAGAGAGAAGTATCACCACGAGAGAGAAGTATCACCACGAGAGAGAAGTATCACCACGAGAGAGAAGTATCACCACGAGAGAGAAGTATCACCACGAAGGAGAAGTATCACCACGAGGGAGAAGTATCACCACGAGAGAGAAGTATCACCACGAGAGAGAAGTATCATCATGAGAGAGAAGTATCACCACGAGAGAGAAGTATCACCACGAGAGAGAAGTATCACCACGAGAGAGAAGTATCACCACGCGAGAGAGAAGTATCACCACGAGAGAGAAGTATCACCACGAGAGAGAAGTATCACCACGAGAGAGAAGTATCACCACGAGAGAGAAGTATCACCACGAGAGAGAAGTATCATCATGAGAGAGAAGTATCATCACGAGAGAGAAGTATCACCACGAAGGAGAAGTATCACCACGAGAGAGAAGTATCACCACGAGAGAGAAGTATCACCACGAGAGAGAAGTATCACCACGAGAGAGAAGTATCATCACGAGAGAGAAGTATCACCACGAGAGAGAGGATCACCACGAGAGAGAAGTATCACCACGAGAGAAGTATCACCACGAGGGAGAAGTATCACCACGAGGAGAGAAGTATCACCACGAGAGAGAAGTATCATCATGAGAGAGAAGTATCACCACGAGAGAGAAGTATCACCACGAGAGAGAAGTATCACCACGAGAGAGAAGTATCACCACGGAGAGAGAAGTATCACCACGAGAGAGAAGTATCACCACGAGAGAGAGTATCACCACGAAGAGAGAAGTATCACCACGAGGGAGAAGTATCACCACGAGAGAGAAGTATCACCACGAGAGAGAAGTATCATCATGAGAGAGAAGTATCATCACGAGAGAGAAGTATCACCACGAAGAGAAGTATCACCACGAGAGAGAAGTATCACCACGAGAGAGAAGTATCACCACGAGAGAGAAGTATCACCACGAGAGAGAAGTATCCACCACGAGAGAGAAGTATCACCACGAGAGAGAAGTATCACCACGAGAGAGAAGTATCATCATGAGAGAGAAGTATCATCACGAGAGAGAAGTATCACCACGAAGGAGAAGTATCACCACGAGAGAGAAGTATCACCACGAGAGAGAAGTATCACCACGAGAGAGAAGTATCACCATGAGAGAGAAGTATCACCACGAAGGAGAAGTATCACCACGAGAGAGAAGTATCACCATGAGAGAGAAGTATCACCACGAAGGAGAAGTATCACCACGAGAGAGAAGTATCACCACGAAGCCTCCTCCTCTATCACCGTGTGACAGGATGATGATCAAAAGTGTCACTTTAATCGACTCTTCTCACTGAGCAGAGATCAGCTTTAATCAAACACAATCAACCTGCTTTATTTACACCTCCTCTCCCTCTCTTCTCCTCCCCTCCTGTACTCTCCTCTCTCCTCCTGTCCTCCCCCTCCTCTCCTCCTCTCTCCTCCTCTCTCCTCCTCTCTTTTGCCTCCTCCTCCTCTCCTCCCTCTCTCCTCCTCCTCTCTCCTCTCCCTCTCCTCCTCCTCCTCTCCTCCTCCTCCTCTCTCTCGTCTCTCTCCTCTCCTCCCTCCTCCTCTCTCCTCGTCTCTACTCCTCCCTCTCTCCTCATCTCTCCTCTCCTCCTCTCCTCTCTCCTCCTCTCTCCTCCTCTCCTTCTCTCTCCTCCTCCTCCTCTCCTCCTCTCCTCCCTCTCCTCCTCCTCTCCTCCCTCCTCCCTCTCTCCTCCTCTCTCCTCTCCTCCCTCTCCTCTCCTCCTCTCCTCCTCCTCCTCTCGCTCCTCTCTCCTCCCTCCTCTCCTCCTCTCATCCTCTCCTCCTCCCTCTCTCCTCCTCTCCTCCTCTCCTCCTCTCCTCCTCCTCTCCTCCTCCTCTCCTCCTCCCTCTCTCCTCCTCCTCTCCTCCTCCCTCTCCTCCTCTCCTCCTCTCCTCCTCCTCCCCTCTCCTCCTCCTCCCTCCTCCCTCCTCTCCTCCTCCCCTCCTCCTCTCCTCCTCCTCCTCCTCCTCTCTCCTCCCTCTCTCTCCTCCTCTCTCTCCTCCTCCTCTCTCCTCCACCTCTCCTCCCTCTCCTCTCCTCCCTCTCCTCCCTCCCTCCTCTCCTCTCTCCTCTCCTCTCCTCCTCCTCTCCTCCTCTCCTCCTCTCTCTCCTCCCCTCCTCCTCCTCCTCTCCTCTCTCCTCTCTCTCCTCTCCTCCTCCTCCTCCTCTCCTCCTCCTCCTCCTCTCTCCTCCCTCCTCCTCCTCCTCCTCTCCTCTCTCTCCTCCTCCCCTCTCCTCTCCTCCTCCTCTCTCCTCTCTCCTCCCTCCTCTCTCCTCCTCCTCTCTCTCTCCTCCCTCTCCTCTCCTCTCCTCTCTCTCCTCCCTCTCCTCTCCTCCTCTCTCCTCTCTCCCTCCTCTCTCCTCCTCTCCTCCCTCCTCCTCTCCTCTCCTCTCCTCCTCCTCCTCCTCTCCTCCCTCCTCCCCTCCTCTCCTCTCCTCCCTCTCTCCTCTCCTCCCTCCCTCCTCTCCTCCTCCTCTCCTCCTCCATCCCTCTCTCCTCCCTCTCCTCTCCTCCTCTCCTCTCTCTCTCCTCTCCTCGCTCCTCCTCCTCCTCTCGCTCCCTCTCCTCCTCCTCTCCTCCTCTCCTCCTCTCCTCCTCCCTCTCTCTCCTCCCTCTCTCCTCCTCCTCTCCTCCTCCCTCTCCTCCTCTCCTCCTCTCCTCCTCCTCTCCTCCTCCTCCCTCTCCTCCTCCTCTCCCTCCTCCCTCTCCCTCTCCTCTCTCCTCCTCTCCTCTCCTCTCCTCTCTCTCCTCTCCCTCCTCCCTCCCTCCTCCTCTCTCTCCTCTCCTCCTCTCCTCCTCCTCCTCTCTCTTCTCCCTCTCTCCTCCTCCTCTCCTCCCTCTCTCCTCCTCCTCTCCTCTCCTCCTCTCCTCCTCCCTCTCCTCCTCCTCTCTCCTCTCCTCCTCCTCTCCTCTCTCCTCCTTCTCTCTCAGAGTAAATGGACCTGTCATATTTGTTCTCGTCACTGAAACACAACAGTACATTGTGGGGACATTAGCATAGTTAGCATAGTTAGCATGGCAGCAGGTGGAGGTGGAGCTGACAGGGGCCATGGAGGTGAGGAGGAGGTGTAAAAAGACTCTTTAATGAGTGGAGAGGGGGATGGAGGAGGAGGGGCAGAGAAAGGGCACCTTGTCTCGTTTCTCGCTCTCACACTGGAGAGAGTTTAAAGCAGAACATTCTCCTGAAGATGTGAGACCAGGTTAAATCCAGAGTTTTATTCTGACTCTTCTGTTTTAATGTGACTTTTATGATAATTTTCATGTGTTGTGATTTGAATCTTTCTTATTCTGTAAAACTCTTTGACTTTGTGGACACTCTGTACAAATAAACTCTCCTTTGCAGGTTTAAAGCTCATTATTTAAAAGATAAAGTCGTGTTTAAGAGTTTGTAGAATCAGTTTTGGCAAATAGCTCCGATATTGAGTTTGTGTCTGGTGTGAAAAGCCGATATCAGAGGAACATCTGACACTGATCATGTTTCATCAGGGGCTCGTCCTCTGGAGGAGACGGGTCAGATACTGGGAGAACATCGAGAATCTGTCAAAAACCATCACATCTGCTCCAACTGTATCTCCCACAGACCAACGAGAAAATGTGACAACGGATTATTATGAAAGAAACAGACCCAAGCAGCACAGAAGGAGAAGAAGGATTCAGAGCTTTACAGGATAAGACATTAAAATCACAACAAATCAAAACATAAATAATCATCATAAAATCAATGTTAAAAGAGAAAAGGCAAAATCAAAGTCTGTCAGTCACATGAAGAAAAACAGAACAGAGCCGGATTTAAACATCGTCAGAGTCGAGGAAGTGAGACAGATTTAAACTGAACAAAAGTCACTGATTCACCTGGTTTAGTCCTGGTTTAGTCCTGGTTTAGTCCTGGTTTAGTCCTGGTTTAGTCCTGGTTTAGTCCGGCCTCAGCTCCGGCTCCAGGGCTGTAGTGTTTTTGTTGATGCCACAGATCTAAATACATCAAATAATTATTTTTTTCACTCTTTTCTTGCACTTCTGGGAACAACGTCACCAACAATATTTTTTACTATGCAGGATAATTTTCCCTTTTCCAGGACAAAACTCAGGATGAGTTAAACAAAAAAAAAAGTTTAAATTAGAACCAGTGGAACTTCTCTAACCACGGAGCCGTTCTAATCGATGCACTTTCTGATGCTCTGGTTTATTTATAAAAAACAATAGACTTTTGTTACATAACTGCTCAAAGCGGCGCCTGGCAGTAATTACAGTTACAGATTAGCATAAACCGTACAATGCGTCTGGGGTTTGACACATGTGAAAGACCCAGCGTGGGCGCTTTATGCTCCATCAAACAATGTATGCTTGTTCTGTTTGCTGCTTGTTTTGTCCCCTCAACCTGGCAACCCGCACTTGCCAAGTTCCCCCAGTGAAAAACAAGCCATTAGCATCAGAGCCGTGACGCCGCTCCACAAACACGACACGTGTATGAGAACAAGTCAAGATCTTAGATTTATTATTAAATCAAACCTATGCTGAGAGATTATAATTTACCAGCAGATTATTATTTAAATAATGACCTAAAGTTGCCTTTGGTGATCGTCTTTAAAGAATATATGGAAAACTGAAACATAAATCATAATTGGACATTTTAATTGTGTTAAGTGGCATAAATGTCATAAATGAGTGAATAAATGGTCATAGTCTTGCATCTGTCAACTCAAAATAAAGTACCTGTTGTAAAAATAGGATATGCAATATAAAGAATATTGGTCCTAAAATGGATCCTTGTGGGACCCACATATTTCTTTCAGCTAAAAATAAAACACAACATAATAAGGCACAGAAATAGTAAATGGTCACATTTCCACTTTTAAGACACTCAAAGTTCTTCAAGGAACCACATTCACACAGTTTTCATCAAGCTGGAATCGCACTGCCAACCTGTGGATCCGAGCGCTCCACCAACGATGTCTTTGTGTTGGTAATCGAACCATTGACCTTCAGATCAGACGATGAGCTCCATGTCGGAGATCCGGTCGTCGGGGCCTCTGCCGTCGACTGTCGCCCGGATCTCTCTGCACCGGCCCCTCAGGGATCCTCCCGCAGGTGGTGGGTCCACGTCAGGACGGCCCCACGTCGCTCCTTTGGGCAAAAAAAACTCTAAATAAGTTTTTTTTAAAAATAAAGAAAAAGAAAAACAAAAGAAAGAAATAAAAGAAAAAAAACTCAAATAACCCCCCCCCCCCCCCCCAAAAAAAAAAAAAGGAAAAAAAAGAAAAACAGACCCAAAACACTCAAAATAACAATATATATATAAAAAATAACAATAAAAAATGAACAAAAAAAGAAAACAACAAAACAAAAACAACAACAACAAAAAAAGAACAAAATAACAAAAAGATTTACCCAGGATCATGTAGAGGGTTAATACAAACATTTAAGACCAACATGAGTCTGAAGCAGCAGGGACAGAGAGAGACACAGTTTTTCTATAGAAAGTGAATTGGAGCCAGAGTCGATGGAGCAGGAAGTGCAACATGATCACTTCCTGTTTGTCACGCGCCGTTAGCAGGTTAGCTCTGTCATTTCTATAAACAGTCTGTGGACAGAGGGTTCGATCTGGAGACGTCGGTTTAACATTTAGAGCTAAGTGGGCGGGGCAGCATAAGGTCAATAATAATCAGCCTTTAAATAATTAACTTTCACTTTCCATAGAATAACAGAGGTACCAAGGTCAGCGTGTTCTTCATCACCCACAGAGCTGTAACGAGCCGTCCCACACGCCGCTAACGCCGCACCACCCGGCGCCGCCGCAGAATACCAATGACCACCGCATTAATACCACCACCTGTTTGTGGAGGGCGAGAAGAGTCGTAGCATTTTTCACAATTGCTCCTAAATCTTTTTAATGGCTGGAAACACATGGCAGGTAGAGCTAATAACTTCACATAAGCTACAGCTAATTTCCATCGGACTATATCCTCGAGCGGCGCCGCCCGACTGTGGAGGAGAGGTCACCCGTAAAGTTTCTCAAATATCTCAGCGGAAAGGTAAAAGTGACAATAAAACAGAAGAATGCAGCGGGAGCCTGACACTGCACTTTGGAGACGCAGGAACTTGGCAGAACGGCTTTTCAACACAATCATTTAATAATTTAAGTTGTTCTATGATTTTGGGATTTAGTGAAAAACTTAAAGGCCCTGCACAGGATTTTGGTAAATGGTTTTATACAGAGCTTTTCACCTTTAAGGCTCAAAGGGATTTACATCGAGAAGTACACACACATTTACCCTATTTTCCGGAGTAAAAGCCGCTACTTTTTTCTACTTTTTAACCGCTGTGGCTTATGGTGCAGTGCGGCTTAAACTTTTTTTTTTCCGTGGCGCCAAAAACATTTTACCCAGCAACAGTCGACCAATAAAACTGTGAGTAGTTCATAGAGTCCAGTGAAACTGTAAGATCAACCGAGCCGCTCTCACAGCTCTTGTAAATCAGTCATTTATCTAAATGTTTTTTTGCTGCAGGTGTATTTGTCAGTTCCTCTGACTCCGCCTCTTCGTCCTGGCGCCGCTGTAATGTCTCGTAATGTTCTTTTTCCTGAGTCACTGATCCACAAACTAAAGCAGATCCATCCGCAGGTTACAGCCCTTTTTGCTCCTTGTTCAAACTTATTCTGCTGTCGTCCTGATGTTATTTTCCTCCTTCTTTATGTTGTTTCACATGTAAAGTCTCTCGTGGACGTCCAGAGCGTCCACAACGCGAGTCGGAGGCGTTTGTCAGAACACAGCGCCTCGTTTAGCCAATCAGGACGCAGAACACGACACCTCCTTTGCAAATAAACTTTTTCAGCTAATTTTTCATATTACTTTTTGAGCTAATTACTCATATTATTACTTTTCTAAAATTAATTTAAAAATTAATAATAATAATAAAAAAAAAATTAATCAGGTGCCTCTGTAGTCCGGAAAATGCCGTACACATTTACACATTTACACATTTACACATTTACACATTCACACACACATCTGCATCTGAACTGTTCTCGTCTAAGATCCTCTTCTGTGTTAAATCCTGTAGAATGTTGTGACGTCTCTGAAACCCACAGAAAACTGTTCTTCTCACTCTTCTTTTGGGCCAAAGTGAAAATAACCGTCCAAAAACCTGCTTCTGTGTTGGTACGACTGCACTTTATTCATTTATTTTACACTGGGTGTGTGGAGCTGTAAATGAGTTTGTGTTTGTGGAGTCACAGCGGCTCCGTCCTGAAGGTCCAGCTCCAGATGGTTCGAGCTCTCGTCTTTGAAAAGACGTCGGAGCAGCTGGTCACACGTCTCCAGACTCGGCTCAGTCTCTTCACTCGAGTCTCTGCACAAGAAGGAGACACGATGTTTTCCACAGAAGCAGGTTCCACTGAGATAAAACCAGAGGCGTTTGTGTAAGAGAACGTAGCTCAAACAGGAAGTGCTCTGTCCGTCTCACGAAAACTGTTTCCTCTTTTCACAGTTTCAGAATCAGGTTTTCAGCTTTATATCATTTGATTAAAAGCCTTTACATTGAGTATTGAAACATACTTAGTGAGAGTTTTACCCGTTTACTCCTTCGCTGCAGAGACAAACCTCGTCTGGACCGTCCTCCTCACACTCCTGACGCCGGAGCGTTTCTCGCTGACAGTGAGGCGAAAGGACCTCCCTGATGATAACGTTTAGAGCGAGAAACCCACCGCTAATTTAAGTAGATGCCGATGCTTGTTCTGCCCTGTTCGCTGCAGCCTGGAGCGTGGAGATAAGACATGACACGCCATTAATCAAACCACGAGGAACTTTGAACTAAAAAAACACACGAGGAAAAGAGCGGCGCTGTCCTCCAGCTAATACAACGAGGAAATGAGCAGGACACGGAGAAAACTGGATCAGGCTAAAATGGAAGTGTTTCACACGGACACACGATTAGCTTCATGTGGTTAGCTTAGCGCGGTCGTAGCGATAGCATTAGCCCTGGTGGGTGTAGTCGTAGATCTAAGGTTATTGTAGATCTATTTTCTTTCCCTTTACAACGATGGAAATGCAAAACCGTCTTTATTTGTAGAAAGTTTTTAATCCAAACGTCTCAAAGGCTTTTGTCGTGTTTCAGATTACATCAGAATATTCTTTTAAAACAGATAGGGGGCGCTAAAATGAATATTAGTGTTGTCTTTGACCCTGTGGCAGGTGCTGGGTCGTTCAGGGGCCGACTCTGGTCCAATCAGCTCCACCCATTTCACGACCTGCAAAAGCACATTTTTGTTCAGACCACAGACTGTTTATATAATGGACAAAGCTAAGCTGCTAACGCTACAAACAGGAAGTGATCATGTGTAAAAACTGTGTCCTGTGTCAGATATCTTGAGGTTTTTTGTTTTTTTTTTACATTTTTTATTAGTTATTTTGAGTTCATTTATTAATGTTTTTTTGTTTATTTTCTTCATTTTTTGGAGTTATTTTGAGTTTATTTAACTTTATCTTTTATTTGTTATTCTGAGTAAATTTGTTTTGGTTTTTTTTAGTTATTTTGAGGGTTTTTTCATTTTTTTAAAAGTAATTTTGAGATTTTTTATTTAATTTTTTTTTTTAGTTATTTAGATTTTTGTTGTTTTTTCTTGGGTTGTTTTTTGATAAACTGTCTCTCTCTGTCCCCGCTGCTGTCAGACTCATTTTGGTCTTAAAAGTTCGTATTAACTGGATCTGGGGCCTCCTCCTGAGCCTCAGCTGCTCCTGTCCACGTGAAGGAGCAGCGGCTCTACTCCGAGCTCCTCCCGTGTGACACTTCGGGTTAAGGTCTTCTTCATACCGTCCATGTTCTTAACTCACATTAAAAGTCCCGTATCAAAGTTGAACAAACACATTTCACACAGCGTCGTTCTGACAGCGATGCCCCGCCCACTTCACGTCTTTGTGGCGTTTGATCGGCGGCGGTTTGGTCCCAGAGGCTCGGGGGGAGTTAAAGTCGACACATGTTTATCCGTCTGTCCCAGGGCGGCTGTGACAGTGAGAAGAGGAGGGAGAAGACGGAGCGATGCGACTGAACACGGCGCCTCGACTGAACACGGCGCCTCGACTGAACACGGCGCCTCGACTGAACACGGCGCCTCGACTGAACACGGCGCCTCGACTCACGTTTCCAGATTAAAACAGCAGGAGATAAGTTCAGGTTTTTATTTTTTTTTCAGATTTTATAAAGACGCTCACATAAAGTACAGGATTTCTGGCTTGATTTAAATTTAACACTTTGAAGTGGCGTCTATTGTCCTGCCTCTTCAAACCCACATTTCATCTCAATTTCACGGCGCCTCTGCTTGACCTATTTCTGTATCCGAGGGCAGCGCCGGGGCCGGAGACGCCGCTCGGGCCGCGGAGACACGAGGAACACGGAGCCAGAACAATGCATATTAAGTGAAACTGCGGCGGCGTCCCTCCTCCTCTCGAGAGCCGCTCGTCTTCATCTACATTTATATCTCAGGCTTTGATGTGTTCTCCTCACGACCCGAGAGCCACGGGGAGACGGACCTGAACAAACCAGAGATCCACGAGCAAAAACACTGATTTATTTTAACAAAGACGTATCTGCTTTTTAGCTTTTTTTTCTGTATTAAACTTTCATTTATTTTATTTAGCAAAATGTGACTGTTTACTGTTTATATAAATGGACAGAGCTAATCTGCTAACGCCGCGCTCCAAACAGGAAGTGATCATGTTGCACTTCCTGCTCCATCGACTCTGGCTCCAGTTCACTTTCTATTGAAAAACGCCCCTCTCTGTAGCTGCTGCTGTCAGACTCATTTTGGTCTTAAATGTTTGTATTAACCCTCTACATGATCCTGGGTTCTTTTTATTTTATTTATTTTTTATTTTTTTTAGTTATTTTGAGTACATTTTTTAATTTTTTAATTTTTTTTTAATTCAGTTTTTGAGTAATTTTGAGTAGCTGTTTTTTTAAAGTTATTTTTTTAGTTTATTTAGATTTTTTTTTTTGTTATTTTAAGGGGTTTTTTTTCTTTGTTTTTTTTCTTATTTTTTAAGTTATTTTATTAAAATATTTTTTGTTATTTTGAGTTTATTTTGGGTTTTTTTTTTGTTGTTTTTTTGTTGTTGTTATTTTAAGTTTATTTTTAATTATTAGAGTTTATTAGAGTTATTGTGAGGTTTTAAAAAAAATGTGATTAAAAAAGTGTAAATTTGACCAGAATGATGCACAGAGATGAGAACCATAGAGACACAAGCTCACAGGTCTGATTTAAGGACCATAAAACGGCTCCGGTCTCGTTTGTCTGTTTCTTCACTGAAATAAAAAAAACGACATGAAAGAGAAACATTTTTAATTGGTTTTGGTCGTGACGCCACATCTGTCGCCAGAGGCCACGCCCTGCTCTGATGTAATGTGGCGGCTGATGTAACTTTTATTATTTTTATTAAATATGACGTTTTTTTTCTTGATTTGCAGAAATGTTCCTGATTTTATCCAACAGTTTGTAGCTTCAAATCTTGTTCTTCCTTTTTCAAACAGGAAATAAACGAGAAACGTCACAATCACAACCTCCTGTCTCCTCTTCTTAAAGACACACTCTGGAACTTTTCTGCTAGATGTTCCAGTTGGTGTCATGGTGTCACTGCAGACTGGAATGTTCCACACTATGGCATTAAACTTACATATCGTCATGGAGATAAGCAAGTGAAGCCTCCAGGCCGAGTTGCAGGTCAGATCTGTGGAGAGGCGACACAATAAAAATGTCTGTGTTAATATAAGTTTAATGCCAGACTGTGGAACATTTATCACAGAGCAATAACATCTCCATGGAGACAAGCAGCTCACTGAGCTTCCACCGGAAAAGTTACACAGTGCCTCTTTAAGACTTTACTCATTCACGTCTTTTTTTTTTGTTTGTATCAGTTATTTTGAGGTTTGTTCATTTACTAATGTTTTTAGTTTAGTTTATTTTCTTTCTTTTTTTGTTTTTCTTTTTTAGTTATTCTGAGTAAAAATTTTTTGGGTTATTTTTATTTAATTCATGTTTTTATTTTTTTGTAGTTATTCTGAGTTCTTTTTTAAAAAAATTGTAGTTATTTTGAGTGTTTTTTTGTTTTTTTTAGTTATTTTGAGTTTTTGTTTTTTTTTGTTTTGTTTATTTTATTTTTTGTTATTTTGAATTTGTATTTTTAAATTTATTTTATTTTACTTTTAATTCGTTTTGGTCGTGACGCCACGTCTGTCGCCAGACGTCACGCTTTACTCTGTGATGGTACATTTCTGTCACCACGGCAACAGCTGTGAGTGCAGAGCGACACAAACACCGTGACCAACCGCCGAGTGTCTTGCTCACCGACACAACGTCCAACCGAGTGACGCTGAACTCAAACTAAAGTTCTTATGTAAATGAGAGTAAAACGGTTCAGATCTCGTTGTGAAGTCGTCCAATTATCGGCGGCGGAGCCGAGTTTTGCTGTTGTTGGACTTCGGTTTGTTTCTTTCTGTATAAAATGTCAAACAGTGACATTCAAAGGTCGAGTTCATGTCAGCACTTCTGATCCGCACTCAACTCCTCCGTCTCCAGGGAAACCCACAAACTGTCAGTCACACGGCCGCTAATCGCTCCGTCGAAGAGAAAGTTTGTTTGGCAAATTATCTCCAAACGGCTCATGTTTTATAGACTCGTGTTCGCTCCACGTGAACAGAAAACAGATCAGAGAGAAACAGCACGACTAAAAGAAACAGAGAGAAACAACACGACTAAAAGAAACAGAGAAACAACACGACTAAAAGAAACAGAGAGAAACAACACGACTAAAAGAAAACAGAGAAACAACACGACTAAAAAGAAACAGAGAGAAAACAACACGACTAAAAGAAACAGAGAGAAACAACACGACTAAAAGAAACAGAGAAACAACACGACTAAAAGAAACAGAGAAACAACACGACTAAAAGAAACAGAGAAACAACACGACTAAAAGAAACAGAGAGAAACAACACGACTAAAAGAAACAGAGAAACAACACGACTAAAAGAAACAGAGAGAAACAACACGACTAAAAGAAACAGAGAGAAACGACACGACGAAAAGAAACAGAGAAACAACACGACTAAAAGAAACAGAGAAACAACACGACTAAAATAAACAGAGAAACAACACGACTAAAAGAAACAGAGAAACAACACGACTAAAAGAAACAGAGAAACAACACGACTAAAAGAAACAGAGAAACAACACGACTAAAAGAAACAGAGAGAAAAACAACACGACTAAAAAGAAACGAGAGAGAAACAACACGACTAAAAGAAACAGAGAGAAACAACACGACTAAAAGAAACAGAGAAACAACACGACTAAAAGAAACAGAGAAACAACACGACTAAAAGAAACAGAGAAACAACATGACTAAAAGAAACAGAGAGAAACAACACGACTAAAAGAAACAGAAACAACACGACTAAAAGAAAAACAGAGAAACAACACGACTAAAAGAAAAGAGAGAGAAAACAACACGACTAAAAGAAACAGAGAAACAACACGACTAAAAGAAACAGAGAGAAAACAACACGACTAAAAAGAAACAGAGAAACAACACGACTAAAACAAACAGAGAGAAACAACACGACTAAAAGAAACAGAGAGAAACAACACGACTAAAAGAAACAGAGAAACAACACGACTAAAAGAAACAGAGAAACAACACGACTAAAAGAAACAGAGAGAAACGACACGACTAAAAGAAACAGAGAGAAACAACACGACTAAAAGAAACAAGAGAAACAACACGACTAAAAGAAACAGAGAAACAACACGACTAAAAGAAACAGAGAGAAACAACACGACTAAAAAGAAACAGAGAAAACAACACGACTAAAAGAAACAGAGAGAAACAACACGACTAAAAGAAACAGAGAGAAACAACACGACTAAAAAAGAAACAGAGAGAAACAACACGACTAAAAGAAACAGAGAAACAAACAACACGACTAAAAGAAACAGAGAGAAACAACACGACTAAAAGAAACAGAGAAACAACACGACTAAAAGAAACAGAGAAACGACACGACTAAAAGAAACAGAGAGAAACAACACGACTAAAAGAAACAGAGAGAAACAAGACGACTAAAAGAAACAGAGAGAAACGACACGACTAAAAGAAACAGAGAGAAACAACACGACTAAAAGAAACAGAGAGAAACAACACGACTAAAAGAAACAGTGAAACAACACGACTAAAAGAAACAGAGAGAAACAACACGACTAAAAGAAACAGAGAAACAACACGACTAAAAGAAACAGAGAGAGATAAACACGACTAAAAGAAAACAGAGAAACAACACGACTAAAAGAAACAGAGAGAAACAAAAACGACACGACTAAAAGAAACAGAGAAACAAACACGACACGACTAAAAGAAACAGAGAAACAACACGACTAAAAGAAACAGAGAAAACAACACGACTAAAAGAAACAGAGAAACAACACGACTAAAAGAAACAGAGAGAGAAACAACACGACTAAAAGAAACAGAGAGAGAAACAACACGACTAAAAGAAAAACAGACAGAAAACACAACACGACTAAAAGAAACAGAGAAAACAACACGACTAAAAGAAAAACAGAGAGAAACAACACGACTAAAAGAAACAGAGAGAAACGACACGACTAAAAGAAACAGAGAAACGACACGACTAAAAGAAACAGAGAGAAACGACACGACTAAAAGAAACAGAGAGAAACTACACGACTAAAAGAAACAGAGAGAAACAACACGACTAAAAGAAACAGAGAGAAACAACACACACGACTAAAAGAAACAGAGAGAAACAACAGGACTAAATGAAAACAGAGAGAAACGACACGACTAAAAGAAAAAGAAGAGAAACAACACGACTAAAAGAAACAGAGAGAAAACAACACGACTAAAAAGAAACAGAGAAACGACACGACTAAAAGAAACAGAGAGAGAAACGACACGACTAAAAGAAACAGAGAGAAACTACACGACTAAAAGAAACAGAGAGAAACAACACGACTAAAAGAAACAGAGAGAACAACACACGACTAAAAGAAACAGAGAGAAACAACACGACTAAATGAAACACAGAGAGAAACGACACGACTAAAAGAAAACAGAGAAACAACACGACTAAAAGAAACAGAGAAACAACACACGACTAAAAGAAACAGAGAGAGAAACAACACGACTAAAGAAAAAAACAGAGAGAAAACAACACGACCTAAAAGAAACAGAGAGAAACAAACACGACTAAAAGAAACAGAAAGAAACAACACGACTAAAAGAAACAGAGAGAAACAACACGACTAAAAGAAACAGAGAGAAACAACACGACTAAAAGAAACAGAAACAACACGACTAAAAGAAACAGAGAAACAACACGACTAAAAGAAACAGAGAGAAACAACACGACTAAAAGAAACAGAGAGAAACAACACGACTAAAAGAAACAGAGAAACAACACGACTAAAAGAAACAGAGAAACAACACGACTAAAAGAAACAGAGAGAAACAACACGACTAAAAGAAACAGAGAGAAACAACACGACTAAAAGAAACAGAGAGAAACAACACGACTAAAAGAAACAGAGAGAAACAACACGACTAAAAGAAACAGAGAAACAACACGACTAAAGAAACAGAGAGAAACAAACACGACTAAAAGAAACAGAGAGAAACAACACGACAAAAAGAAACAGAGAGAAACAACACGACTAAAAGAAACAGAGAAACAACACAACGACTAAAAAAAAAGAGAGAAACAACACGACTAAAAGAAACAGAGAAACAACACGACTAAAAAAACAGAAGAGAAACAACATGACTAAAGAAAACAGAGAGAAAAACAACACGACTAAAAGAAACAGAGAGAAACAACACGACTAAAAGAAACAGAGAAAAAAACACGACTAAAAGAAACAGAGAGAAACAACACGACTAAAAGAAACAGAGAAACAACACCACGACTAAAAGAAAACAGAGAGAAACAACACGACTAAAAGAAACAGAGAAACAACACACGACTAAAAGAAACAGAGAGAAACAACACGACTAAAAGAAACAGAGAAACAACACGACTAAAAGAAACAGAGAGAAACAACACGACTAAAAGAAACAGAGAAACAACACGACTAAAAGAAACAGAGAGAAACAACACGACTAAAAGAGGAAAACGAGAGACTAAACTCAGCTTCAGCTCCAGCAGAGACAGACCTCGAGTATCAGAGCAACCACAGAGCCAATCAGGAGCCAGGATGTTGAAGGTAACGCCCCTTCAGCCCCACACTGCTGGAGCGATGAACAACACTGTCAATCAAACCTGTTGCTAACGCTAACAGGAGGACCTGATGTGTCTGTTATTAATGTTCAGATGTGATTTACAGACTTTGTCCCTCATGACTCGTCTGTAGAAACATCATGAAAATCCTGATAAATCTCCACATAAATCCACCTGATACAAGTCGAGTTTATTAAATCTGATCTGCTCCTGTCTCCACGACGACGGATCAATAACATCACGAGCCAAAAGTCGAGCCACAAGAGCCAGAAAATGAGCCAAAAACACAAGTCTGTGGAGAAAAGGCCAAACTGAGGAGCCAGAAGAGGAGCCAGAAGAGGAGCCAGAAGAGGAGCCAGAAGAGGAGCCAGAAGAGGAGCCACAAGAGGAGCAAGAAGAGGAGCCACAAGAGGAGCAAGAAGAGGAGCCACAAGAGGAGCAAGAAGAGGAGCCAGAAGAGGAGCCAGAAGAGGAGCCAGAAGAGGAGCCAGAAGAGGAGCCACAAGAGGAGCAAGAAGAAGAGCCAGAAGAGGAGCCAGAAGAGGAGCCACAAGAGGAGCCAGAAGAGGAGCCAGAAGAGGAGCCAGAAGAGGAGCCAGAAGAGGAGCCACAAGAGGAGCAAGAAGAAGAGCCAGAAGAGGAGCCAGAAGAGGAGCCACAAGAGGAGCCAGAAGAGGAGCCAGAAGAGGAGCCACGACCTCCAAGAAAAAGAAAGCTCAGTTTAACAGACGACACCAGGAGAACGACTTAAATCTGAGTTTGTCACAGGTGAGGCTCACGAGTCGGCTCTGTGGAACATGAGGGAAAAGAACGAGACGATGAAACTTTAAAAACTGCTCCGGCTCGTGGAGAATAAGACCTGGAGGAAAAGAGACTTTAGAGTTTTTAAAGAAACAAACGTGAACAAGAAGAAACAGGAGCAGGTCCCACTGATTCAGCGACAGGAGGATTTTTATGCACTTCACTTATTTTTAGCAACAGGTTTGATTGACAGCGTTGCTAAGGGGCGTTACCTTCAGCAGCCTGGCTCCTCATTGGCTCTTTGGTTGCTGTGATACTCCACGTTGAGCTTCGTTTGGAGCCGGACGCTGTGGGTGAAAGTCTCAGACGTGTCAGAGGAAAAGATGGATTTTATTTCAGATGAATTTGTCAAACATAAAAATCAAAACTCAGAATGATAAATGTGTCAGAGGAGATTAAAACTGGAGCAGATAATCCTCTTTACCTCCACCTCTGTGCTCAAGGGCGGGGCTGGGGGCGGGGCTGGAGGCGGGGGTGGGGCTGGGGGCGGGGTTTTTGTCTTTTATTTCTTTTTTTTTTTCAGGGGAGAATACGTTTTTTTGTTTACAGATAAACAGAATCTGCTCTATCAAAAAAGAAGAGATTTACGGACGATAATTAAAAACGTGAAGAAAAACGACAAACATGGAGGCTGAAAAGTCGTTTTACAGAGAGGAGGGAGAGGAGAGAGTAGGCGAGAGGAAGAGGGAGGGGGAGGGAGCTCTCTATCCAAAGAAAGAGAGAGAGGAAGAGAGGGACGATAGAAGGACGGGAGTGGTGAAAAGACGTGACATGAGGAAATTCGACTCTGAAACATGAAGAAGAAAACCGAGAGAAACCGGGACGGAGAGGGAGGGAGGAGAGAGGGGGGAGAGGAGTGCAGAGATTGAGAGGAAAGGGAGGAGGGAAAGAGAGAGGGAGGAGAGAAGAGAGAGAGGGAGAATAGGTTCAGGAGGAGGAGGGAGAGACGAGAGAACCACGAGACCAGAGAGAACCAGAGAGAGGAGGAGAGAGGGAGTTTATAGTGATGCAGATGTGACATGAGGAACATTCGACTCTGAACAAAAGAAAAACCACAAACCCGACGTGAATCGTTCCTCCTGTTCTTCAAAAAGTCATGTTTTAAACGTCTTTTTAAACGAGCGTTTTCATTTATCATCAAGGTTCCACAGACAAACCTCGAACCGGAGCCGACACTCAGACTTTTACTGGGTCTAGTCGCACTTTTTTAAATAAACTTGTTCTTCTGAGATTGAGTCTCTCCCTGTCTGAGTAACATCTGTAACTCTGTTCACTTTATTCTGTCCTGGGGTCGAGTCACTTCACAGAGAGACAGAAAATATGTTCTATAGAACCACGGAGAACCACGGAGAACCACGGAGAACCACAGAGAACCACGGAGAACCACAGAGAACCACAGAGAACCACAGAGAACCACAGAGAACCACAGAGGACCACAGAGAACCACGGAGAACCACGGAGAACCACGGAGAACCACGGAGAACCACAGAGAACCACGTAGAACCATGTAGAACCACAGAGAACCACAGAGAACCACAGAGAACCACGGAGAACCACAGAGAACCACGTAGAACCACGGAGAACCACGTAGAACCACGTAGAACCACAGAGAACAACAGAGAACCACAGAGAACCACGGAGAACCACAGAGAACCACGTAGAACCATGTAGAACCACAGAGAACCACAGAGAACCACGGAGAACCACAGAGAACCACGTAGAACCACAGAGAACCACGTAGAACCACAGAGAACCACAAAGAACCACAGAGAACCACGGAGAACCAAAGAGAACCACGTAGAACCACAGAGAACCACGTAGAACCACAGAGAACCACAAAGAACCACAGAGAACCACAGAGAACCACAGAGAACCACAGAGAACCACGGAACCAGGAGAGGAGGAGGAGTGGAGGAGGACAAGGAGGAGGAGGAGAGAAGGAGGAGAGAATGAGTGGAGGAGGAAAAGAGGGGGAGTGGAGGAGGAGGAGGAGTGGAGGAGGAGAGAAGAAGTGGAGGAGGAGGGGGAGGTGGAGGAGTGGAGTGGAGGAGGAGAGGAGGTGTGGAGGAGGAGGTGGAGGAGGAGGAGAGGAGGAGGAAAAGGAGGAGTGGAGGAGGAGAGGAGGAGGAAAAGGAGGAGTGGAGGAGGAGGAAAAGGAGGAGAGGAGAGGAGGAGGGAAAGGAGGAGTGGAGGAGGAGAGGAGGAGGAGGAGGAGTGGAGGAGGAGGAGTGGAGGAGGAGTGGAGGAGGAGGCGTAGAGGAGGTTGCTCTGAGCTCAGCACACTCCTGCAGTGAGGTTTCCCTGCAGTGTCACAGTCTGACCAAAGGGGGGCAGTGTGACTCTGCTGTGACAGTCTGAGGTTTAACACTGAACATTTAAAACAACAAAGACACGAATATGAACAGAGACATTTAATATTCTCTTATTTAAAAATCTATTTGACTGGAAAAAAAAAAAAAAAGATTGATTTGGGGAAAAGATGAAACGAAAATGAGAATGTGTCAAAATCAGACGTGTCTCATCAAGTCTCTGAACATGTATTTGGAGTAATTCATGTTTGACACGCCCCCTGTGACACGCCCCCTGTGACACGCCCACTGTGACACGCCCAATGTGACACGCCCACTGTGACACGCCCCCTGTGACACGCCCCCTGTGACACGCGCCCTGTGACTCGCACCCCTGTGACACGCCCCCTGTGACACGCCCCACTGTGACACGCCCAATGTGACACGGCCGCCCACTGTGACACGCCCCCTGTGACACGCCCCCTGTGACACGCGCCCTGTGACTCGCACCCTGTGACACGCCCACTGTGACACGCCCCCTGTGACACGCCCCCTGTGACACGCCCCCTGTGACACGCCCCCTGTGACTCGCACCCTGTGACACGCCCACTGTGACACGCCCCCTGTGACACGCCCCCTGTGACACGCCCCCTGTGACACGCGCCCTGTGACTCGCACCAAATGTGGTCCAAATGTTTAAAAATGTGCCGCTGTGACGTGCTCTGTCCACAGGGGGCGCTACAGCTACACCACTCTATATTATAATAACATTTACAGCGACGTCAGCTCCACTGGACACTGCAGTTTTCTTGTTTCTTTTCTGAAGTAGATTTAGATGAATATTATGATTTAAAATGTGTAAATTATAACAGAGATGAGAACCATAGAGACTCAAGCACAATGGAGCAGATTTAACAGACTCCCCCAGACTGAACCGTATAATGTGTGTCACAACTGGACTGCAGCTTATCTGTCCTGGTTTAGTCCTGGTTTAGTCCCGGTTTAATCCTGGTTTAGTCCTGGTTTAGTCCTGGTTTAGTCCCGGTTTAGTCCTGGTTTAGTCCTGGTTTAGTCCTGGTTTAGACCTGGTTTAGACCTGGTTTAGTCCTGGTTTAGTCCTGGTTTAGTCCCGGTTTAGTCCTGGTTTAGTCCTGGTTTAGTCCCGGTTTAGTCCTGGTTTAGTCCCGGTTTAGACCCGGTTTAGACCTGGTTTAGACCTGGTTTAGTCCCGGTTTAGTCCCGGTTTAGTCTTTGTTTAGTCCTGGTTTAGTCCCGGTTTAGTCTTTGTTTAGTCCTGGTTTAGTCCCGGTTTAGTCCTTATTTAGTCTTGGTTTAGTCCTTGTTTAGTCCTGGTTTAGTCCTGGTTTAGTCCTTGTTTAGTCCTGGTTTAGTCCTGGTTTAGTCCTGGTTTAGACCTGGTTTAGACCTGGTTTAGTCCTGGTTTAGTCCTGGTTTAATCCTGGTTTAGTCCCGGTTTAGTCCTGGTCAGTGGGTCTTTTAAACGTTGCAGGTCTGAGTTCGTAAAACGCTCGTCACATTAAACCCGTCCACGTTCTCGTCTCACCAGTCGATTCATTTACTCCTAATACGCCTCCGTTTGTCTGAGCGATAAGACAAACTCTCTCCATTTTGAACTTCGACCTTTTTGGAGCGGCAGACGTCAGCCACGATGCGAGGGGCCGAATCGATGCTTATCAAGGGAAACGGAGCCACTGGATTACACCTGTCTATCACGAAACAACGGAACTCCACCTTTTACCCGATCGATCGAGAGAAGTAACCAGCCACGAGGAGGGAGAACCCGCCACGAGGAGGGAGAACCAGCCACCAGGAGGAACAACCAGCCACGAGGAGGGAGAACCAGCCACGAGGAGGGAAGACCAGCCACGAGGAGGGAGAACCAGCCACGAGGAGGGAGAACCAGCCACGAGGAGGGAGAACCAGCCACGAGGAGAGAGAACCAGCCACGAGGAGGGAAGACCAGCCACGAGGAGGGAGAACCAGCCACGAGGAGGGAGAACCAGCCACGAGGAGGGACAACCAGCCACGAGGAGGGAAGACCAGCCACGAGGAGGGAGAACCAGCCACGAGGAGAGAGAACCAGCCACGAGGAGAGAGAACCAGCCACGAGGAGAGAGAACCAGCCACGAGGAGGGAGAACCAGCCACGAGGAGGAAAAAAACACCAGCCACGAGGAGGAACAACCAGCCACGAGGAGGGAGAACCAGCCACGAGGAGGGAGAACCAGCCACGAGGAGGGAGAACCAGCCACGAGGAGGAACAACCAGCCACGAGGAGGGAGAACCAGCCACGAGGAGGGAGAACCAGCCACGAGGAGGGAGAACCAGCCACGAGGAGGGAGAACCAGCCACGAAGTGGGAATACCATCCACTACGGGGAGGGAGAACCAGCCACGAGGGAGGGAGAACCAGCCACAAGGAGGGAGAACCAGCAACGAGGAGGGAGAACCAGCCACGAGGAGAGGAGAACCAGCCACGAGGACGAGAGAGAACCAGCCAAGAGGAGAGAGAACCAGCCACGAGGAGGGAAGACCAGCCACGAGGAGGGAGAACCAGCCACGAGGAGGGAGAGAAGAACCAGCCACGAGGGAGGGAGAACCAGCCCACGAGGAGAGAGAACCAGCCAAGAGGAGAGAGAACCAGCCACGAGGAGGGAAGACCAGCCACGAGGAGGGGGAGAACCAGCCACGAGGAGGAGAGAACCAGCCACGAGGAGGGAGAAACCAGCCACGAGGAGGGAGAACCAGCCACGAGGAGGGGAGGACCAGCCACGAGGAGGGAGAACCCAGCCACGAGGACGGGGAAGACCAGCCACGAGGAGGGAGAACCAGCCACGAGGAGGGAGAACCAGCCACGAGGAGGAACAACCAGCCCGAGGAGGGAGAACCAGCCACGAGGAGGGAAAACCAGCCACGAGGAGGGGAGAACCAGCCACGAGGAGGGGAGAACCAGCCACGAGGAGGGAGAACCAGCCACGAGGAGGGAGAGAACCAGCCACGAGGGGGGGAAGACCAGCCACGAGGAGGGAGAACCAGCCACGAGGAGGGAAGACCAGCCACGAGGAGGAACAACCAGCCACGAGGAGGGAAGACCAGCCACGAGGAGGAACAACCAGCCACGAGGAGGGGAAGAACCAGCCACGAGGAGGGAGAACCAGCCACACGAGGAGGGAGAACCAGCCACGAGGAGGGAGAACCAGCCACGAGGAGGGAGAACCAGCCACGAGGAGGGAGAACCAGCCACGAGGAGGGAGAACCAGCCACGAGGAGGGGGAGAACCAGCCACGAGGAGGAAAGACCAGCCACGAGGAGGGAGAACCAGCCACGAGGAGGGAGAACCAGCCACGAGGAGGGAGAACCAGCCACGAGGAGGGAGAACCAGCCACGAGGAGGGAGAACCAGCCACGAGGAGGGAAGACCAGCCACGAGGAGGGAGAACCAGCCACGAGGAGGGAAGACCAGCCACGAGGAGGAACAACCAGCCACGAGGAGGAAGAACCCAGCCACGAGGAGGGAGAACCAGCCACACGAGGAGGGAGAACCAGCCACGAGGAGGGAGAACCAGCCACGAGGAGGGAAAACCAGCCACGAGGAGGGAAAACCAGCCACGAGGAGGGAGAACCAGCCAGAAGAATGACTGGCCAAGAGGAGCAAGGAACGACCAGCCCAGACGAGTGACCGACAAGGAACGAAGAACGATCAGTCAGGAACGAAGGTCTAAACCAGGTCTAAACCAGAACTAAAACGGGTCTAAACCGGGACTAAACCAGGACTAAACCAGGACTAAACCGGGACTAAACAGCAGTGGTCGAGTCTGGGTCATTGGTCTTTGGACTTGTCTCTTGACGTTGGTTCTGGAGAAACTCTCACAAACTTCTTCTTTATTGAAATGTGACATTTGTAAAACATCTCAGACAAAATCATGAAGTTTATCTCGACAAAAGTCTGAGTTTGACTCACGAGAAGAAAGAGTGTTTAGTCTGAGGCTGTGATTGGTCGACAGGAGGGTGTGAGGCTGTGATTGGTCGACAGGATGTGAGGCTGTGATTGGCCGACAGGAGGATGTGAGGCTGTGATTGGCCAACAGGAGGATGTGAGGCTGTGATTGGCCGACAGGAGGGTGTGAGGCTGTGATTGGCCGACAGGAGGGTGTGAGGCTGTGATTGGCCGACAGGAGGGTGTGAGGCTGTGATTGGTCGACAGGAGGGTGTGAGGCTGTGATTGGTCGACAGGAGGGTGTGAGGCTGTGATTGGTCGACAGGAGGGTGTGAGGCTGTGATTGGTCGAGCCTCGTCAGAGAACGTCGTGGTCGAGTTTAAATCGAGTGATTCTCAGAGCTGTAAGTTTTATTTCCAGTGAGTAAAACTGAAGCGTCTGTGGATAAGTTCGTCTGTTATCATTTTATTTCTGACAATTTCTTGATAAACTTTGTGAAAAAAAAAAAAACCTCAAAATTAAATCATTTCTGCAAACACGACATCATGTTTTTGTATTTTTATATATTTTTCTGTGCAGCTCTGAAACCGTCTCGTTGTTCTTGACTTTGACTCTCAGCAGATGCATTATTCATTTATTTTTATCTACAAACATGTGACTTTTTCACAAAACCTGGTCGTTTCCTTGAGTTTATCGTGTTATGCTAATGTGGTCCACTCAGTCTCGCCTCCTCCCCCTCGCCTCCTCCACCTCGCCTCCTTCCTCTCGCCTCCTCCCCCTCGCCTCCTCCGCCTCGCCTCCTCCACCTCGCCTCCTTCCTCTCGCCTCCTCCACCTCGCCTCCTCTCCCTCGCCTCCTTCCCCTCGCCTCCTCCACCTCGCCTCCTCCACCTCGCCTCCTCCACCTCGCCTCCTGCGGCGCCTCTTGCTTTTTGATATTTTTATTATGTTATTTTATTATTTTATTTATTTATTACCTGTTTTTGTTTTGCAGTTTCAAATTCTTAACTACAGCTGTTTTTTTTGTAATTTTTTTCCAGGCACAATTTCTGCTTCTGTACAAGAATTTATTTTTTCATATCTGACTCTGTGGAAATTCACTCATTAAGATGAAGATATTTACAGAGAAGATTCATTAAAACAAAAGTAATTATCACAACGACGCAGTGGACTCAAAATGAACAGGGTTATTACAAAATGAAAAGACAAAGGTCAGGAGCCGGGAGCCGGGAGCCGGGAGCCGGGAGCCGGGAGCCGGGAGCCGGGAGCCGGGAGCCGGGAGTCGGGAGCCGGGAGCTGGGAGCCAGGAGCCGGGAGCACTGAAATAATCACAGTTTTACTTTAACTCCTTTATTATTTCACTGAAGAGTCGAGGTGTCGTAATCGCAGGAGTTTATTTCTGTTTAGAACGAATGAAGAGAAGAATGAATGTTTCTCTTTTAACATCCACAAATGTAAAGTTCCAGGTGATTTCTTCCCAGTTGTAGCTCGTGTTACATAAGTCACATGGTGCTGATGGGATACAGCAGCACGTGGCGTCTGCTCGGACGCTTCGTTCACGACCGGTCTCCATGGAAACGCACTTAACTCAGGGCACATCCGTCGGGTCCATGAAACGGGACAGACCTTATCGCGCCGGAAGTGACGTAAGTCTCCTTCAGCCGACGAGGTGTGAAACCGAAAGTCGTCCAGAGGTGAAGAGGAACACGGACACAACCCGGAGTCCTGACGGTAACACCATTTGAATTAGTTTAAAGGAGAACTGTGTGACTTTTCTGGAGTATTCTGCTTTTCAGGGTGACACTTTGTCTGGATTTCTTGGTGCTTTTCTCCAGAGCTCGTTTACATTTACTCCTGTCATGATGTTTTTAGATAAATAAACGATTTATGACACGTTTGGTTCAGTTTTGTCTCATTTTACTTTAGTTTTAAGGACTTGTTTTCAGTCTCAGTCGGTTGAGTTTGCTCATCTCTCCGTAGATCTAACTTGGCCTGTTGGATCATTGGTTTGTCTCCATGGAGATAGACACGTTTAATGCCGTACAGTGGAAGTTTTTGAGCTAAAGTTTGTTCTTAAAGAGAAACATATGACATAAATGAACATATCCAACTCAAATTTCCCCAAAATCTTTCCCATTTTCCAGATTGTTTCCTTCGTCTTTCGCCCTCGTGAGTGAACCTCCGTCTGATTTCATTTTAAATACTTTCCATTCGTCTTTTTTAGTGTCTTCTGAGCGTTTTCCAGAGCGATCAGCGAAGAGAGTGAGTTAAACCCACACAGTCTAATTAAATATTGTGTCCTTTAATTATAAAAAACGAATCAGGCCGACTAAGCCCTTCTGTTCAGCTGGTCCGTCTTCTCCGACGGCCGATGTTTTATCTCAGCGCTGGTCATTCACGGCTCAAATGTAATTTCCTCCTATTGTCTGTGCTGGGTCGTTTTCATTATGGCCAATGGCGACGGGGGCAGTGACGGGGCAGTGACGGGGCAGGTGCCTCCTCCAGGTGCTCCTCCGGGTGCTCCTCCGGGTGCTCCTCACAAAATGGAGGAGGAGGGTCGTACGATTCCGCCGCCGCTTATCGTCAAACGTCAATTAACATAGAGACGTTCTGTGAGATGGAGAGATACGGGGAATAGACGGATAATGGTGTTAAACGCCCACTGCACTGAAGTATTTTTGGTTTAAATTATGGGATAAAAAAGTGGCTCAACTGGTCGAGCGTTTGCCCACTGATCTAAGGTTGGCAGGTGGCAGGTGGAGGTGATCTTGTGCCTCCTCCTGGTGGCACAAGATCACCTCCACAAGACGGGCATCCAGGAGACATCCTGAACAGATCCCCAAGCCTCAGCTGCTCCTCTCAACGTGGAGGAGCATGGCTCTACTCCGAGCTCCTCCCGTGTGACCGAGCTCCTCACCCCATCCATAGATGAGGTAGAAACGTAGATTGAGGTAAATCCAGAGCTTTGCCTTTGGACTCAGCTCCTTTCTTCACCACGACAAGACGATACAGCGACATCACTGCAGACGCTGATCCAACTGTCAATCTCACGCTCCATCCTCGAGAACAAGACCCTGAGATACTTGAACTCCTCCACCCTCGTGTTCATACGCTCAAAAACCTGAGTGCATTTTTCATATGGATACCGCTACTCGATACTTGTCTAACTGCATTGGTGACATTTCAATAAATGTATTTAGACTTATAAAAAAGAGGTTCAAATAGTCTCAAAAACGACATGTGGCGCACACGGGTCAGTCCAAAAAGCAGCTCCTGAAGTGGCTCTAAAATGAGCCGTTACTACAATGATTCAGTGTTTATCATTTTTTACTCCTGCAACTACAAACTAACTATTACTAATGATGGTCACATTTTTCTACAGCACTTTTCCACCTCGAGGCTCAAATCGTTTTAAATCAAGACAAGCGACGGAGTGTTGCAGTGCTGAAGAGGCTGGTCGTTCTGCTGCTGCGGGTGGCGCCTTTATATGACTGATCTCCTCTCCGGACACTACAGGTGTTGAGAAACTTTGCAGTCACGATCCCAACCCACACAAACACTCCCTAAGTACGGGATGGGACGCTTGGTTTTTGTCCTTTTAAAAGTACTTTTCAAACATCTTGGAGGAGGATTTTCCGTTCTGTCCACTCAGGGCTTACGCTGCAGTTAAGTGCTCCGGGTCCCTGGAGGAGAGCTTAAGTCGCCTCTGTCTGCTGGTCCATTATAATGTGCAAATAAAGATATTCGGAGCTTAAAGCCGCGCTCAAAATGAACGGCTCCAGTGATGCCACGTACAGTCGTCTTCCCTGTAGCTCAGGTCCAGTTGCTCCATTAGGACAAGAACATTTTAGACTGTACGGTCGTAAGTCGTCAGGCAAATGGTAACTGAGTTCGTGATTGCGATACTCAATTCCCCAGTGCGATGTACTTCTAATGGTGGTATTTTGCAGGAGATCGTTTAAGATTAACATTAGGTTAGAAGTGTCGGCAGGAAAGAGGTGGGCTTCGTTCAGAATGTTTAGGAGGAAAAAATAATGCAATCATG
>JAIEZT010000237.1:76390-146097 GCA_019594935.1 Periophthalmus modestus
TTCATCTCGTACTTAGGGAGGCTGGTTGGTGGGATCAGTGACTGCGAAAGTTTGCTCAAACTGTAGTGTCCAGAGAGGAAGATCAGTCATATAAAGGCGCCAACCGCCAGCTAGAAGAACGCCCAGCCTCTTCAGCCCGGCCCAGCACTCCGTCACTTGTCTTGCATTGAAAACGTTGAGCCTCGAGGTGTGGAAAGGCTGTAGCAAATGTGACCGTCATTAGTACCTAGTTAGTTTGTAGTTGCAGGAGTAAAAATGATAAACAACGGAATCATTGTAGTAACGGCACTCATGACTCGGATTTTTAGAGCCACTTCAGGACTGCTGCTTTTGTGGACTGACCCGTGTGCGCCACCATATTCCGTATTTGACGACTATTTGAACCTCTTTTTTATAGTCTAAATACATTTATTGAAATGTCACCATGCAGGTAGACAAGTATCGAGTAGCGGTATACCATATGAAAAATGCAACTCAGGTTTTTGAGCGTCCCATGAACCACCGAGGGTGGAGGAGTTTCAAAGTATCTCAGGGTCCGTGTTCTCGAGGGATGGAGCGTGAGATTGACAGTTGGATCCAGCGTCTGCAGTGATGTCGCTGTTATCGTCTGTCCCGTCGGTGAAGAAGGCAACTGAGATCACCAAAGGCAAAGCTCTGGATTTACCTCAATCTAACGTTCTAAAACCCTCATCTATGGATGGGGTGAGGAGCTCGTGTCACACGGGGGATCAGCTCGGAGTAGAGCCACGTGCTCCTCCACGTTTGGAGAGGAGCAGCTGAGGCTTGGGGATCTGTTCAGGATGTCTCCTGGATGCCGTCTTGTGGAGGTGATCTGTGCCACCAGGAGGAGGCACAAGATCACCTAACTCTGCCCCTGCCAAACTTAGATTAGTGGGCAAACGCTCGATAACCAGTTGAGCCCACTTTTTTTATCCCATAATTTAAACCAAAAAATGATGTTCAATAGCAGCTTCAGTGCAGTGGGCGTTTAACACCATTATCCGTCTATTTCCCCGTATCTCTCCATCTCACAGAACGTCTCTATGTAATTGACGTTTGACGATAAGCGGCGGCGGAATCGTACGACCCTCCTCCTCCATTTTGTGAGGAGCACACCGGGAGGAGCACCCGGGAGCACCTGAGTAGCACCTGCCCCGTGTCACTGAATCACCCGCCCCTCACTGCCCCGGCACTGCCCCACCACTCGCCCCGTCGCCATTGGCCCATAATGAAAACGACCAGCACAGACAATAGGAGGAAATTACATTTGAGCCGTGAATGATTACCATCGCTGAGATAAAACTCGGCCGTCGGAGAAGACTGAACACTGAAACAGAAGTGCTTAGTCGGCCTGATTCGTTTTTATAATTAAGGGACACAATATTTAAACTTAAGACTGTGTGGGTTTAAACTCACTCTCTTTCCGCTGATCGCTCTGGAAAACTCTCAGAAGACACTAAAAAAGACGAATGGAAAGTATTAAAATGAAATCAGACGGTAGTTCCACTCTCGAAGGGCGAAAGACGAAGGGAAACCAATCTGGAAAATGGGAAGATTTTGGGGAAAATTTGAGGTGGGATATGTTCATTTATGTCATAGGTTTCTCTTTAAGAACAAACTTTAGCTCAAAAAACTTCCACTGTACGGCATTAAATGTGTCTGTCTCCATGGAGACAAACCGATGATCCAACAGGCCAAGTTAGATCTACTGAGAGATGAGCAAACTCAACCGACTGAGACTGAAAACAAGTCCTTAAAACTAAAGTAAAATAATATACAAAAACTGAACCAAACGTGTCATAAATCGTTTATTTATAGTCTAAAAACATCATGACAGGAGTAAACGTAAACGAGCTCTGGAGAAAAGCACCAAGAAATCCAGACAAAGTGTCACCCGAAAGCTAGAATACTCCAGAAAAAGTCACACAGTTCTCCGCCTTTAAACTAAAATTCACAATGGTGTTACCGTCAGGACTCCGGTTTGTGTCCGTGTTCCTCTTCAATCTCTGGAAGACTTTCGGTTTTCACACGTCGTCGCTGAAGGACACTTAAGTCACACTTCCGGCGCGATAAAGGTCTGTCCCGTTTTCATGGACCCGTCGGATGTTCCCTGAGTTAAGTGCGTTTTCCATGGAGACAGAGCCGTGGATTGAAGCGTCCGAGCAGCACGCCACGTGCTGCTGGATATCCCATCAGCACCATGTGACTTATGTAACACGAGCTACAACTGGGAAGAAATCACCTGGAACTTTATATTTGTGGATGTTACAAATCGAAACATTCATTCTTTCTCTCATTTCGTTACTCTAAACAGAAATAAACTCCTGCGATTACGACACCTCGACTCTTTCAGTGAAATAATAAAGGATTTAAAGTAAAACTGTGATTATTTCAGTGTTCCCGGCTCCTGGCTCCCAGCTCCCGGCTCCAGACTCTCCCGGCTCCCGGCTCCCGGCTCCCGGCTCCCGGCTCCCGGCTCCGACTCCCGGCTCCCGGCACCCGGCTCCCGGCTCCCGGCTCCCGGCTCCTGACCTTTGTCTTTTCATTTTGTAATAACCCTGTTCATTTGGAGTCCACTGCGTCGTTGTGATAATTACTTTTGTTTAATGAATCTTCTCTGTAAAGATATCTTCATCTTAATGAGTGAATTTCCACAGAGTCAGATATGAAAAAATTAATTCTTGTACAGAAGCAGAAATTGTGCTATTTGCCTGGAAAAAAAATGACAAAAAAACAGCTGTAGTTAAGAATTTGAAACTGCAAAAAAAAAAAAAACAGGTAATAAATAAATAAAAAATAATAAAATAACATAATAAAATATCAAAAGCAAGAAAGCGCCGCAGGAGGCGAGGTGGAGGAGGGCGAGGTGGAGGAGGCGAGGTGGTAGGAGGCGAGGGGAAGGAGGCGAGGGAGAGGAGGCGAGGTGGAGGAGGCGAGGCGGAGGAGGCGAGGGAGGGAGAGGAGGCGAGGTGGAGGAGGCGAGAGGAAGGAGGCGAGGTGGAGGGGCGAGGCGTAGAGGGCGAGGGGAGGAGGCGAGGTGGGAGAGGCGAGGGGGAGGACTCGAGGTGGAGGAGGCGAGAGGAAGGAGGCGAGGTGGGAGGAGGCGAGGGGGAGGAGGCGAGGCGAGGCGGAGGAGGCGAGGGGGAGGAGGCGAGGGGGAGGAGGGAGGCGAGTTGGAGGGAGGCGGAGGTGGAGGATGGAGGCGAGGGGGAGGAGGCGAGGGGGAGGATGGGCGAGGGGGAGGAGGTGGGACTGAGTGGACCACATTAACATAACACGATAAACTCAAGGAAACAGACCAGGTTTTGTGAAAAAAGTCACATGTTGTCGATAAAAATAAATGAATAATGCATCTGCTGAGAGTCAAAGTCAAGAACAACGAGACGGTTTCAGAGCTGCACAGAAAAATATATAAAAATAAAAACATGATGTCGTGTTTGCAGAAATATTTAATTTTGAGGGTTTTTTTTTTTTTCACAAAGTTTATCAAGAAATTGTCAGAAATAAAATGAATACAGACGAACTTATCCACAGACGCTTCAGTTTTACCTCAGTGGAAATAAAACTCAGCTCTGAGAATCACTCGATTTAAACTCGACCACGACGTTCTCTGATGAGGCTCTCGAACCAATCACAGCCTCACATCCTCCTGTCGACCATCCACACAGCCTCATGTCCTCCCTGTCCAATCACAGCCTCACACCCTCCTGCGCGACCAATCACAGCCTCACACCCTCCTGTCCAATCAAAGCCTCACATCCTCCTGTCGGCCAATCACAGCCTCACATCCTGTCGGGCCAATCACAGCCCCACATCCCTGTCGGCCAATCACAGCCTCAGACTAAACGCTCTCTCTCCTCGTGAGTCAAACTCAGACTTTTGTCGAAGATAAACTTCATGATTTTGTCTGAGATGTTTTACAAATGTCACATTTCAATAAAGAAGAAGTTTGTGAGAGTTCTCCCAGAACCAACGTCAAGAGACAAGTCCACAGACCAATGACCCGGACTCGACCACTGCTGTTTAGTCCCAGTTTAGACCTGGTTTAGTTGTGGTTTAGTCCCAATTTAGTCCCGGTTTAGTCCCGGTTTAGACCCGTTTTAGTTCTGGTTTAGACCTGATTTAGACCTTCGTTCCTGACCTGATCGTTCTTCGTTCCTTGTCGGTTCACTTCGTCTGGGCTGGTCGTGCCTTGCTCCTCTTGGCCAGTCATTCTTCTGGCTGGTTCTCCCCTCCGCTCGTGGCTGGTTTCTCCCTCCTCGGGCTGGTTCTCCCTCCTCGTGGCTGGTTCTCCCTCCTCGTGGCTGGTTCCCCCCTCGTGGCTGGTTCTCCTCCTCCTCGTGGCTGGTTCTCCCTCCTCGTGGCTGGTTTCTCCCTCCTCGTGGCTGTTCTCCCTCCTCGTGGCTGGTTCTCCCTCCTCGTGGCTGGTTCTCCCTCCTCCTGTGGTCTGGTTCTTCCCTCCCTCGTGCTGGTTGTTCCTCCTCGTGGCTGGTTCTCCCTCCTCGTGGCTGGTTGTTCCTCCTCGTGGCTGTTGTTCCCTCCTCGTGGCTGGTTCTCCCCTCCTCGTGGCTTGTTCTCCCTCCTCGTGGCTTGTTCTCCCTCCTCGTGGCTGTTCTCCCTCCTCGTGGCTGGTTCTCCCTCCTCCGTGGCTGGTCCCTCCTCCTCGTGGCTGGTTTTCCCTCCTCGTGGCTGGTTGTTCCTCCTCGT
Organism: Periophthalmus modestus; assembly: GCA_019594935.1. Lineage (NCBI taxonomy): Eukaryota > Metazoa > Chordata > Actinopteri > Gobiiformes > Gobiidae > Periophthalmus > Periophthalmus modestus. The sequence continues at coordinate 81,098 of JAIEZT010000237.1, forward strand.
GGCTGGTTCTCCCTCCTCGTGCTCTGGTCTTCCCCTCCTCGTGGCTGGTTCTCCCCTCCTCGTGGCTGTTCTCCCTCCTCGTGGCGGGTTCTCCCTCCTCGTGGCTGGTTCTCCCTCCTCGTGGCTGGTTCTCCTCTCCTCGTGGCTGGTTCTCTCTCCTCGTGGCTGGTTCTCCCTCCTCGTGGCTGGTTCTCCCTCCTCGTGGCTGGTTCTCCCTCCTCGTGGCTGGTTCTCCCTCCTCGTGGCTGGTTCTCCCTCCTCGTGGCTGGTTCTCCCTCCTCGTGGCTGGTTCTCCCTCCTCGTGGCTGTTTCTTGATAGACAGGTGTAATCCAGTGGCTCCGTTTCCCTTGATAAGCATCGATTCGGCTCCTCGCATCGTGGCTGACGTCTGCCGCTAACCAAAAAGGTCGAAGTTCAAAATGGAGAGAGTTTGTCTTATCGCTCAGACAAAACGGAGCGTATTAGGAGTAAATGAAATCGACTGGTGAGACGAGAACGTGGACGGTTTTAATTGTGACGAGCGTTTTACGAGCTCAGACCTGCAACGTTTAAAAGACCCACTGACCAGGACTAAACCGGTAATAAACCAGGACTAAACCAGGACTAAACCAGGACTAAACCAGGACTAAACAGGACTAAACCAGGACTAAACCAGGTCTAAACAGGGACTAGAAACCGGTCTAAACCGGGACTAAACCAGGGTCTAAACCAGTCTAAACCAGACTAAACCAGGACTAAACCAGGACTAAACAAGGACTAAACCAAGACTAAATAAGGACTAAACCGGGAATAAACCAGGACTAAACCGGGAATAAACCAGGACTAAACCAGGACTAAACAAGGACTAAATACTTAGGACTAAACCGGGAATAAACCAGGTCTAAACCAGGACTAAACCAGGACTAACCCAGGACTAAACAGGACTAAACCAAGACTAAATAAGGACTCAAACCGGGAATAACCAGGACTAAACCGGAATAAACCAGGACTAACCGGGACTAAACGGGTCCCTAAACCAGGACTAAACCAGGACTAAACCAGGACTAAACAAGGACTAAACAGGACTAAACCAAGACTAAACAAGGACTAAACCGGGAATAAAACCAGACTAAACCGGGAATAAACCAGGACTAACCATGGGACTAAACCGGGTCTAAAAACAAGGACTAAACCAGACTAAACCGGGAATAAACCATGACTAAACCGGGAATAAACCAGGACTAAACCAGGACTAAACCAGGACTAAACAGGACTAAAAACCAGGACTAAACCAAAGACTAAAACAAGGACTAAACCGGGAATAAACAGGACTAAACCGGACTAAACCGGTTCTAAACAAGGACTAAACCAGGACTAAACCAGGACTAAACCAGGACTAAACCAGGACTAAACAAGGACTAAACCAGGACTAAACCAGGACTAAACCAGGACTGAACCGGGCACTAAACCAGGATAAACCGGGACCTAACCAGGAGAAAACCGGGACTAAACCGGGACTAAACCGGGACTAAACCGGGACTAAACCAGGACTAAATCAGGACTAAACCAGGTCTAAACCAGGACTAAACCAGGACAGATAGCTGCAGATGTGTCCCATTTGTGACACACATTATACGGTTCAGTCTGGGGAGTCGTGTTAAATCTGCTCCATTGTGCTTGAGTCTCTATGGTTTCTCATCTCTGTTATATATTTACACATTTTAAATCACAATATTCATCTAAATCCACTTCAGAAAAGAAACAAGAAAACTGCAGTGTCCAGTGGAGCCGAACGTCGCTGTAAATGTTATTATAATAAAGACTCGTGTAGCTGTAGCGCCCCCTATGGACAGAGCACGTCACAGCAGCACATTTTTAAACATTTGGACCAAAATGACGACGCGACGCTGCAGAATCCAACGAGTATCAACGATTACGAAAATAAAACTGGAGAAAGGAAGAGACAAGACCACAGGGGGCGTGTCAACAGGGGGCGTGTCACAGGGGGCATGTCACAGTGGACGTGTCACAGGGGGGCGTGTCACGGTGGACATGTCACGGGGGGCGTGTCACAGGGGTGTGTGTCACAGGGGGCGTGTCACGGTGGACATGTCACGGGGGGCGTGTCACAGGGGGTGTGTCACAGGGGGCGTGTCACGGTGGGCGTGTCACAGTGGGTGTGTCACAGGGGGCGTGTCACACGGCCGTGTCACAGGGGGGCGTCACAGGGGGCATGTCACAGGGGGCGTGTCACAGTTGGCGTGTCACAGGGGGGCGTGTCACAGGGGGCGTGTCAAACATGAATTACTCCAAATACATGTTCAGAGACTTGATGAGACTCGTCTGATTTTGACACATTCTCATTTTCGTTTCATCTTTTCCCCAAATCAATCTTTTCTTTCTTTTTTTTTTCCAGTCAAATAGATGTTTTAAATATGAGAATATTAAATGTCTCTTCATATTAGGTCGTGTGTTGTTGTTTTAAATGTTCAGTGTTAAACCTCAGACGTCACAGCAGAGTCACACTGCCCCCCTTTGGTCAGAGTGTGACACTGCAGGGAAACCTCACTGCAGGAGTGTGCTGAGCTCAGAGCAACCTCCTCCACTCCTCCTCTCCTCCTCCACTCCTCCTCCTCCACTCCTCTACGCCTCCTCCACTCCTCCTCCTCCACTCCTCCTCCTCCACTCCCTCCTCCTCTCCACCTCCTCCTCTCCTCCCACACTCCTCTCCTCTCCTCCCTTCTCCTCCACTCCTCCACTCCTCCTTTCCTCCTCCACTACGCTCTCCTCCTTCTCCCCCTCCTCCTCCTCCACTCCTCCTTTTCTCCTCCTCATCCTCCTCCACTCCTCCTCCTCTCCTGGCTCCGTTGTTCTCCGTGGTTCCCTGTGGTTCTCCGTGGTTCTCCGTGGCTCTCTTTGGCTCTCTGTGGTTCTCCGTGGTTCTCCATTGTTCTCCGTGGTTCCCTGTGGTTCTCCGTGGTTCTTTGGCTCTCTGTGGTTCTCCCGTGGCTCTCCGTGGTTCTTTTGGCTCTCTGTGGTTCTCCGTGGGTTCTCTGTGGTTCCCGTGGTTCTCCGTGGTTCTCTGTTGTTCTCTGTGGTTTCTCCGTGGTTCTCCGTGGCTCTCTGTGGTTCTCCGTGGTTCTCCGTGGTTCTCTGTGGTTCTCTTTGGCTCTCCGTGGCTCTCTGTGGTTCCCGTGGTTTTCCATGGTTTCTCTGTGGTTCTCCGTGGTTCTCTGTGGCTCTCTGTAGTTCTCCGTAGTTCTCCGTGGTTCTCTGTGGTTCTCCCGTGGCTCTCTGTGGTTCTCTTTGGCTCTCTGTGGTTCTTCCGTTGTTCTCCGTGGTTTCCCTGTGGTTCTCCGTGGTTCTCTGTGGTTCTCTTTGGCTCTCTGTGGTTCTCTGTGGTTCTCCGTGGTTCTCCGTGGTTCTCTGTGGTTCTCCATTGTTCTCCGTGGTTCTTTGTTGTTCTCTGTGGTTCTCCGTTGTTCTCCGTGGTTCTCTGTGGTTCTCCGTGGTCTTTTGTGGTTCTCCGTGGTTCTCCGTTGTTCTCCGTTGTTCTCTGTGGTTCTCCGTGGCTCTTCTGTGGTTCTCCCGTGGTTCTTTGTGGTTCTCCGTGGTTTTTGTGGTTCTCCGTGGTTCTCCATTGTTCTCTGTGGTTCACTGTGGTTCTCTGTGGTTCTACGTTGTTCTCTGTGGTTCTCTGTGGTTCTCCGTTTGTTCTCTGTGGTTCTCCGTGGTTCTCTGTGGTTCTCCGTGATTCTCGTGGTTTCTTGTTGTTCTCCGTGGTTCTCTGTGGTTCTCCCGAATTCTCCGTGGTTCTCCGTGGTTCTCTGTGGTTCTCCGTGGTTCTCCGTGGTTCTCTGTGGTTCTCCGTGGTTCCCTGTGGTTCTCCGTGGTTCTCCGTGGCTCTCTGTGGTTCTCTTTGGCTCTCCGTGGTTCTCCGTTGTTCTCCGTGGTTCCCTGTGGTTCTCCGTGGCTCTCCGTGGTTCTCTTTTGCTCTCTGTGTGTTCAGTGGTTCTCCGTGGTTCCGTGGCTCTCACCGTGGTTCTCTTTTGCTCTCTGTGGTTCCCGTGGTTCTCCGTGGTTCTCCGTGGCTCTCTGTGGTTCTCTTTTGCTCTCTGTGGTTCCCGGGTTCTCCGTGGTTCTCCGTGGCTCTCTGTGGTTCTCTTTGGCTCTCCGTGGTTCTCCGTGGTTCTCCGTGGTTCTATAGATTTTCTGTCTCTCTGTGAAGTGACTCGACCCCCAGGACAGAATAAAGTGAACGTCGTTTACAGATGTTATTTGAACAGAGAGAGACTCAATCTCAGAAGAACAAGGTTTATTTTAAAAAGTGCGACTAGAAACCAGTAAAAGTCTGAGTGTCGGCTCCGGTTCGAGGTTTGTGTCTGTGGAACCTTGATGATAAATGCAAAAAGCTCGTTTAAAAAGACATTTAAAACATGAATTTTTGAAGAACAGGAGGAACGACTCACGTCGGGTTTGTGGTTTTTCTTTTGTTCAGAGTCGTATGTCATCATGTCAATCTATACAACTCCCTCTCTCCTCTCTCCTCTCTCCTCTCTCTCCCTCCCTCCTCTCCGCCCTCCTCTCGCTCTCGCTCTCTCCCATCCCTCCCTCTCCTCCCTCTCTCCTCTCTCCTCCTATCCTCCCTCTCTCTCCTCCCTCTCTCCTCTCTCCTCTCTCCTCCCCTCTCTCCTCCCTCTCTCCTCTCTCCTCCGCTCCTCCCTCTCTCTCCTCCCGCTCTCTAGCTCTCCTCCTCTCTCCTCCCTCCTCTCCCTCCCTCTCTTCCTCTCTCCTCTCTTCCTCCCTCCTCTCTCCGCCCTCTCTCCTCTCTCCTCTCTCTCTCCTCTCTCTCCTCGAGCGCTCTCCTCTCTCCTCTCTCCTCTCTCCCTCTCTCCTCCGCCTCCCTCCGCTCTCCTCCCTCTCTCCTCGGCTCCTTCCCTCCTCTCTCCTCCCTCTCTCCTCTCTCCTCTCTCCTCCCTCCTCTCTCCGAGCATCTATCCTCTCTCCTCTCTCCTCCCTCCTCTCTCCTCCCTCTCTCCTCTCTCCCTCTCGCCCCCCTCTCTCTCCGCTCTCTCTCCTCTCCTCCTCTCTCTCCCTCTCTCCTCTCTCCTCTCTCCTCTCTCCGCCTCCTCTCTCTCCCTCTCTCCTCTCTCCTCCTCCTCTCTCTCCTCTCTCCTCTCTCCTCTCTCCCCCCATCCTCTCTCCTCTCTCTCTCCTCTCCTCTCTCCTCTCTCTCTCTCCCTCCTCTCTCCTCTCTCTCTCCTCGCCGTCCTCTCTCCTCTCTCCTCCCTCTCTCCCTCCTCTCTCCTCCCTCTCTCCTCTCTCCCTCCATGTTCTGTCGTTTTTCTTCACGTCTTTAATTATCGTCCGTCTTTAAATCTCTGAATCTTTCTCTTTTGATAGAGACAGATTCTGTTTATCTGTAAAACGACTTTTCAGCCTTTGTCTTCTCTGTATTCTCTCCATCACAGAAAGCAACCGCTCCCCGAGATAAAAGACAAACCCCCGCCCCCAGCCCCGCCCCGCCCACCTCCAGCCCCGCCCCCAGCCCCGCCCTTGAGCAGAGAGGCTGGAGGTAAAGAGGATTATCTGCTCCAGTTTTAATCTCCTCTGACACATTTCTCATTCTGAGTTTTGATTTTAGTGTTTGACAAATTCATCTGAAATAAAATCCATCTTTTCCTCTGACACGTCTGAGACTTTCACCCACAGCGTCCGGCTCCAAACGAAGCTCAACGTGGAGTATCATAGCAACCAAAGAGCCAATGAGGAGCCAGGCTGCTGAAGGTAACGCCCCTTAGCAACGCTGTCAATCAAACCTGTTGCTAAAGATAAATATTATAAAAATAAGTGAAGTGTATAAAAATCCTCCTGTCGCTGAATCAGTGGGACCTGCTCCTGTTTCTTCTTGTTCTCGTTTGTTTCTTTAAAAACTCTAAAGTCTTTTCCTTCCAGGTTTTATTCTCCACGAGCCGGAGCAGTTTTTAAAGTTCATCGTTCGTTCTTTTCCCTCATGTTCCACAGACCCGACTCGTGAGCCTCACCTGTGAGACAAACTCAGATTTAAGTCGTTCTCTGTTAAATTGATCTTTCTTTTTCTTGGAGGTCGTGGCTCCTCTTCTGACTCCTCTTCTGACTCCTCTTCTGGCTCCTCTTGTGGTTCCTCTTCTGGCTCCTCTTCTGACTCCTCTTCTGACTCCTCTTCTGGCTCCTCTTCTGGCTCCTATGTGGCTCCTCTTGTGGTTGCCTCTTCTGACTCCTCTTCTGACTCCTCTTCTAGCTCTCCCTCTTCTGACTCCTCTTGTGGCTCCTCTTCTGGCTCCTCTTCTGACTCTCTTCTGGCTCCTCTTCTGGCTCCTCTTCTGACTCCTCTTCTGGCTCCTCTTCTGACTCCTCTTCTGGCTCCTCTTGTGGCTCCTCTTGTGGCTCCTCTTCTGGCTCCTCTTCTAGCTCCTCTTCTGACTCCTCTTGTGGCTCCTATTTGTGGCTCCTCTTGTGGCTCTCCTCTCTTCGGCTCCTTCTTCGACTCCTCTTCTGGCTCCTCTTCTGACTCCTCTTCTGGCTCCTCTTCTGACTCCTCTTCTGGCTCCTCTTGTGGCTCCTCTTGTGGCTCCTCTTGTGGTTCCTCTTCTGACTCCTCTTCTGACTCCTCTTCTAGCTCCTCTTCTGACTCCTCTTGTGGCTCCTCTTCTGACTCCTCTTCTGGCTCCTCTTCTGACTCCTCTTCTGGCTCCTCTTGTGGCTCCTCTTGTGGCTCCTCTTCTGGCTCCTCTTCTGGCTCCTCTTCTAGCTCCTCTTCTGACTCCTCTTGTGGCTCCTCTTGTGGCTCCTCTTCTGGCTCCTCTTCTGGCTCCTCTTCTGACTCCTCTTCTGACTCCTCTTGTGGCTCCTCTTGTGGCTCCTCTTCTGGCTCCTCAGTTTGGCCTTTTCTCCACAGACTTGTGTTTTTGGCTCATTTTCTGGCTCTTGTGGCTCGTCTTTTGGCTCGTGATGTTATTGATCCGTCGTCGTGGAGACAGGAGCAGATCAGATTTAATAAACTCGACTTGTATCAGGTGGATTTATGTGGAGATTTATCAGGATTTTCATGATGTTTCTACAGACGAGTCATGAGGGACAAAGTCTGTAAATCACATCTGAACATTAATAACAGACACATCAGGTCCTCCTGTTAGCGTTAGCAACAGGTTTGATTGACAGTGTTGTTCATCGCTACAGCAGTGTGGGGCTGAAGGGGCGTTACCTTCAACATCCTGGCTCCTGATTGGCTCTGTGGTTGCTCTGACACTCGGTCTGTCTCTGCTGGAGCTGAAGCTGAGGTGAGTCTCTCGTTTTCCTCGTTTAGTCGTGTTGTTTCTCTCTGTTTCTTTTAGTCGTGTTGTTTCTCTGTTTCTTTTAGTCGTTGTTGTTTTCTCTGTTTCTTTTAGTCGTGTTGTTTCTCTGTTTCTTTTAGTCGTGTTTGTTTCTCTGTTTCTTTTTAGGTGTTGTTTCTCTGTTTCTTTTAGTCGTGTTGGTCGTTCTCTGTTTCTTTTAGTCGTGTTGTTTCTCTGTTTCTTTTAGTCGTGTTGTTTCTCTGTTTCTTTTAGTCGTGTTGTTTCTCTCTGTTTCTTTAGTCGTGTTGTTTCTCTGTTTCTTTTAGTCGTGTTGTTTCCTCTGTTCTTTTAGTCGTGTTGTTTCTCTCTGTTTCTTTTAGTCGTGTTGTTTCTCTGTTTCTTTAGTCGTTGTGTTCTCTCTGTTTCTTTTAGTCGTGTTGGTTTTCTCTGTTTTTTAGTCGTGTGGTTTCTCTCTGTTTCTTTTAGTCGTGTTGTTTCTCTCTGTTTCTTTTAGTCGGTTGTTTTTCTCTGTTCTTTTAGTCGTGTTGTTTCTCTGTTCTCTTTTAGTGTGTTGTTTCTCTCTGTTTCTTTTAGTCGTGTCTTTTCTAGTTTTCTTTAGTCGTGTTGTTTCTCTGTTTCTTTTAGTCGTGTTGTTTCTCTCTGTTTCTTTTAGTCGTGTTGTTTCTCTGTTTCTTTTAGTCGTGTTGTTTGGTTTCTGTTTCTTTTAGTCGTGTTGTTTTTCTCTCTGTTTCTTTAGTCGGTTGTTTCTCTCTGTTTCTTTAGTCGTGTTGTTTCTCTCTTTTCTTTTAGGTCGTTTTCTCTGTTTCTTTTAGTCGTGTGTTCTTTGTTTCTTTTAGTCGTGTTGTTTCTCTGTTTCTTTTAGTCGTGTTGTTTCTCTCTGTTTCTTTAGTCGTGTTGTTTCTCTGTTTCTTTTAGTCGTGTTGTGTTCTCTGTTTCTTTTAGTCGTGTTGTTTCTGTTTCTTTTAGTCGTGTTGTTTTCTCTCTGTTTTCTTTTAGTCGTGTTGTTTCTCTCTGTTTATTTTAGTCGTGTTGTTTTCTCTGTTTTTTAGTCGTGTTGTTCTCTCTGTTTCTTTTAGTCGTGTTGTTTCTCTCTGTTTCTTTTAGTCGTGTTGTTTCTCTCTGTTTCTTTTAGTCGTGTTGTTTCTCTCTGTTTATTTTAGTCATGTTGTTTCTCTCTGTTTCTTTTAGTCGTGTTGTTTCTCTCTGTTTCTTTAGTCGTGTCGTTCTCTCTGTTTCTTTTAGTCGTGTCGTTTCTCTCCTGTTTCTTTTAGTCGTGTTGTTTTCTCTGTTTCTTTTAGTCGTGTTGTTCTCTCTCTGTTTCTTTTAGTCGTGTTGTTTCTCTCTGTTTCTTTTAGTCGTGTGTTGTTTCTCTCTGTTCTTTTAGTCGTGTTGTTTCTCTGTTTATTTTAGTCGTGTGTTGTGTCTCTGTTTCTTTTAGTCGTGTTGTTTCTCTCTGTTTCTTTTAGTCGTGTGGTTTCTCTCTTTTCTTTAGTCGTGTTGTTTCTCTGTTTCTTTTAGTCGTGTTGTTTCTCTGTTTTCTTTTAGTCGTGTTGTTTCTCTGTTTATTTTGTCGTGTTGTTTCTCTGTTTCTTTTAGTCGTGTTGTTTCTCTCTGTTTCTTTTAGTCGTGTCGTGTTCTCTGTTTCTTTTAGTCGTGTTTTTCTCTGTTTCTTTTAGTCGTGTTGTTTCTCTCTGTTTCTTTTAGTCGTGTTGTTTCTCTGTTTCTTTTAGTCGTGTTGTTTCTCTCTGTTTCTTTTAGTCGTGTTGTTTCTCTCTGTTTTCTTTTATCGTGTTTCTTGTTTCTTTTAGTCGTGTTTTCTCTGTTTTCTTTTAGTCGTGTCGTTCTCTCTGTTTCTTTTAGTCGTGTTGTTTCTCTCTGTTTATTTAGTCGTGTTGTTTCTCTCTGTTTCTTTTAGTCGTGTTGTTTCTCTCCTGTTTCTTTTAGTAGTGTCGTTTCTCTCTGTTTCTTTTAGTCGTGTTGTTTCATCTCTGTTTCTTTTAGTCGTGTTGTTTCTCTCTGTTTTTTTAGTCGTGTTGTTTCTTGTTTCTTTTAGTCGTGTTGTTCTCTCTGTTTCTTTTAGTCGTGTTGTTTCTCGTTTCTTTTAGTTTGTTTCTTCGTGTTCTTTAGTCGTGTTGTTTCTGTTCTTTTAGTCGTGTTGTCTCTCTGTTTCTTTTAGTCGTGTTGTTTCTCTCTGTTTCTTTTAGTCGTGTTGTTTCTCTCTGTTTCTTTTAGTCGTGTGTTTCTCTCTGTTTCTTTTAGTCGTGTTGTTTCTCTCTGTTTCTTTTAGTCGTGTCGTTTCTCTCTGTTTCTTTAGTCGTGTTGTTTCTCTGTTTCTTTTAGTCGTGTTTTTCTCTCTGTTTTTCTTTCTTTAGTCGTGTTGTTTCTCGTTTCTTTTAGTCGTGTTTTTCTCTCTGTTTCTTTTAGTCGTGTTGTTTCTCTCTGTTCTTTTAGTCGTGTGTTTCTCTCTGTTTCTTTTAGTCGTGTTGTTTCTCTGTTTCTTTTAGTCGTGTTGTTTCTCTCTGTTTCTTTTAGTCGTGTTTTTTCTCTCTGTTTGTCTTTTAGTCGTGTTGTTTCTCTCTGTTTCTTTTAGTCGTGTGTTGTTTCTCTCTGTTTCTTTTAGTCGTGTTGTTTCTCTGTTTCTTTTAGTCGTGTTGTTTCTCTCTGTTTCTTTTAGTCGTGTTGTTTCTCTCTCTTTTTTTTAGTCGTGTTGTTTCTCTCTGTTTCTTTTAGTCGTTGTTGTTTCTCTCTGTTTTTCTTTTAGTCGTGTTGTTTCTCTCTGTTTCTTTTAGTCGTGTTGTTCTCTCTGTTTCTTTTAGTCGTGTTGTTTCTCTCTGTTTCTTTAGTCGTGTTGGTTTCTCTGTTTCTTTAGTTAGTCGTGTGTTTCTCTGTTTCTTTTAGTCGTGTTGTTTCTCTCTGTTTCTTTTAGTCGTGTTGTTTCTCTCTGTTTTTTAGTCGTGTTGTGTTCTCTGTCTTTTAGTAGTGTTGTTCTCTCTGTTTCTTTTAGTCGTGGTGTTTAGTTTCTTTAGTCGTGTTGTTTTCTCTCTGTTTCTTTTAGTCGTGTTGTTTCTCTCTGTTTCTTTTAGTCGTGTTGTTTCTCTCTGTTTTTCTTTAGTCGTGTTGTTTCTCTCTGTTTCTTTTAGTCGTGTTGTTTCTCTCTGTTTCTTTTAGTCGTGTTGTTTCTCTCTGTTTCTTTTAGTCGTGTTTTTCTATCTGTTCTTTTAGTCGTGTTGTTTCTCTCTGTTTCTTTAGTCGTGTTGTTTCTCTCTGTTTTTTTTAGTCGTGTTGTTTCTCTGTTTCTTTTAGTCGTGTTGTTTCTCTCTGTTTCTTTTAGTCGTGTTTGTTTCTCTCTGTTTCTTTTAGTCGTGTTGTTTCTCTCTGTTCTTTTAGTCGTGTTGTTTCTCTGTGTCTTTTTAGTCGTGTTGTTGCTCTCTGTTTATTTTAGTGTTTGTTGTTCTCTCTGTTTCTTTTTAGTCGTGTTGTTTCTCTGTTTCTTTTAGTCGTGTGTTTCTCTGTTTCTTTTAGTCGTGTTGTTTCTCTCTGTTTCTTTTAGTCGTGTTGTTTCTCTCTCTGTTTCTTTTAGTCGGTGTTGTTTCTCTCTGTTTCTTTTAGTCGTGTTGTTTCTCTCTGTTTCTTTTAGTCGTGTTGTTTCTCTCTGTTTCTTTTAGTCGTGTTGTTTTCACTCTGTTTCTTTTAGTCGTGTTGTTTCTCTCTGTTTCTTTTAGTCGTGTTGTTTCTCTCTGTTCTTTAGTCGTGTTGTTTCTCTCTGTTTCTTTTAGTCGTGTTGTTCTCTCTGTTTCTTTTAGTCGTGTTGTTTCTCTCTGTTTCTTTTAGTCGTGTGTTTCTCTCTGTTTCTTTTAGTCGTGTTGTTCTCTCTGTTTCTTTTAGTCGTGTTGTTTCTCTCTGTTTCTTTTAGTCGTTGTTGTTTCTCTCTGTTTCTGTTAGTGTGTGTTTCTCTGTTTCTTTTAGTCGTGTGGTTCTCTGTTCTTTTTAGTCGTGTTGTTTCTCTCTGTTTCTTTTAGTCGTGGTGGTTTCTCTGTTTCTTTTAGTCTGTTGTTTTCTCTGTTTCTTTTAGTCGTGTTGTTTCTCTCTGTTTTCTTTTAGTCGTGTCGTTTCTCTCTGTTTCTTTTAGTCGTGTTGTTTCTCTCTGTTTGTTTAGTCGTGTGTTGTTTCTCTCTGTTTCTTTTAGTCGTGTTGTTTCTCTGTTTCTTTTAGTCGGTTGTTTCTCTGTTTCTTTTAGTCGTGTTGTTTCTCTGTTTCTTTAGTCGTGTTGTTTCTCTCTGTTTCTTTTAGTCGTGTTGTTTCTCTCTGTTTCTTTTAGTCGTGTTGTTTCTCTCGTTTCTTTTAGTCGTGTTGTTTCTGTTTCTTTTAGTCGTGTTGTTTCTCTCTGTTTTTAGTTAGTGTGTTGTTCTCTCTGTTTCTTTTAGTCGTGTTGTTTCTCTGTTTCTTTTAGTCGTGTGTTTCTCTTTTCTTTTAGTCGTGTTGTTTATTCTCGTTTCTTTTAGTCGTGGTTGTTTCTCTCTGTTTCTTTTAGTCGTGTTGTTTCTCTTTGTTTCTTTTAGTCGTGTTGTTCTCTGTTTCTTTTAGTCGTGTTGTTTCTCTCTGTTTCTTTAGGTCGTGTTGTTTCTCTTTTTCTTTTAGTCGTGTTGTTTCTCTGTTCTTTTAGTCGTGTTGTTTCTCTCTGTTTTCTTTTAGTCGTGTTGTTTCTGTTCTTTTAGTCGTGTTGTTTTCTCTGTTTTTTTAGTCGTGTGTTTCTCTCTTTTCTTTTAGTCGTGTGTTTCTCTCTGTTTCTTTTAGTCGTGTTGTTTTCTCTCTGTTCTTTAGTCGTGTTCGTTTCTCTCTGTTTCTTTTAGTCGTGTTGTTTCTCTCTGTTTCTTTTTGTCGTGTTGTTTCTCTCTGTTTCTTTTAGTCGTGTTGTTTCTCTCTGTTTCTTTTAGTCGTGTTGTTTCTCTCTGTTTCTTTTAGTCGTGTTGTTTCTCTCTGTTTCTTTTAGTCGTGTTGTTTCTGTTTCTATTTAGTGTCGTGTTTCTCTCTGTTTCTTTTAGTCGTGTTGTTTCTCTCTGTTTCTTTTAGTCGTGTTGTTTCTCTCTGTTTCTTTTAGTCGTGTTGTTTCTCTCTGTTTCTTTTAGTCGTGTTGTTTCTCTGTTTCTTTTAGTCGTGTTGTTTCTCTCTGTTTCTTTTAGTCGTGTCGTTTCTCTGTTTCTTTTAGTCGTTGTTTTGTTTCTCTCTGTTTCTTTTGTCGTGTGTTGTTTCTCTGTTTCTTTTAGTCGTGTTGTTTCTCTCTGTTTCTTTTAGTCGTGTTGTTTCTCTGTTTCTTTTAGTCGTGTTGTTTCTCTCTGTTTCTTTTAGTCGTGTTGTTTCTCTCTGTTTTCTTTTGTCGTGTTTCTTTCTCTGTTTCTTTTAGTCGTGTTGTTTCTCTCTTTTTTTTAGTCGTGTGTTTCTCTGTTCTTTAGTCGTGTTGTGTCTCTGTTTTCTTTCTCGTGTGTTTCTCTCTGTTTAGTTTAGTCGTGTTGTTTCTCTCTGTTTCTTTTAGTCGTGTTTGTTCTCTCTGTTTCTTTTAGTCGTGTTGTTTCTCTGTGTTCTTTTAGTCGTTGTTTTCTCTGTTTCTTTAGTCGTGTTGTTTCTCTGTTTCTTTTAGTCGTGTTGTTTCTCTCTGTTTCTTTTAGTCGTGTTGTTTCTCTGTTTCTTTTAGTCGTGTTGTTTCTCTGTTTAGTTTAGTCGTTGTTTCTCTCTGTTTCTTTTAGTCGTGTTGTTCTCTCTGTTTCTTTTAGTCGTGTTGTGTTTCTCTCTGTTTCTTTTAGTCGTGTTGTTTCTCTCTGTTTCTTTTAGTCGTGTTGTTTCTCTCTGTTCTTTTAGTCGTGTTGTTTCTCTCTGTTTCTTTTAGTCGTGTTGTTTCTCTCTGTTTCTTTTAGTCGTGTTGTTTCTCTCTGTTTTTTTAGTCGTGTTGTTTCTCTCTGTTTCTTTTAGTCGTGTTGTTTCTCTCTGTCGTGTTCTTTAGTCTGTGTTGTTTCTTCTCTGTTTCTTTTAGTCGTGTGTTTCTCTCTGTTTCTTTTAGTCGTGGTGTTGTTTCTCGTGTGTCTCTCTGTAGTCGTGTTGTTTCTCTCTGTTTCTTTTAGTCGTGTTGTTCTCTCTCTTTTAGTCTTTGTTAGTCGTTAGTGTGTGTTTCTCTCTGTTCTTTTAGTCGTGTTGTTTCTCTCTTTTCTTTTAGTCGTGTTGTTTCTCTGTTTCTTTAGTCGTGTTGTTTCTCTCTGTTTCTTTTAGTCGTGTTGTTTCTCTGTTTCTTTTAGTCGTGTCGTTTCTCTCTGTTTCTTTTAGTCGTGTCGTTTCTCTCTGTTTCTTTTAGTCGTGTTGTTTCTCTGTTTCTTTTAGTCGTGTTGTGTTTCTTTTAGTGTTGTTGTTTTCTGTTTTTTTAGTCGTGTTGTTTCTCTGTTTCTTTTAGTCGTGTTGTTTCTCTGTTTCTTTTAGTCGTGTTGTTTCTCTGTTTCTTTTAGTCGTGTTGTTTCTCTGTTTCTTTTAGTCGTGTTGTTTCTCTCTGTTTCTTTTAGTCGTGTTGTTTCTCTGTTTCTTTTAGTCGTGTTGTTTCTCTCTGTTTCTTTTAGTCGTGTTGTTTCTCTCTGTTTCTTTAGTCGTGTTGTTTCTCTCTGTTTCTTTTAGTCGTGTCGTTTCTCTGTTCTTTTTTTAGTGTGTTGTTTCTCTCTGTTTCTTTTAGTCGTTGTTGTTTCTCTCTGTTTCTTTTAGTCGTGTTGTTTCTCTCTGTTTCTTTTAGTCGTGTTGTTTCTCTCTGTTTTCTTTTAGTCGTGTTGTTTCTCTCTGTTTCTTTTAGTCGTGTTGTTTCTCTCTGTTTCTTTTAGTCGTGTTGTTTCTCGTGTTGTTTCTTTTTCTTTAGTCGTGTTGTTTCTCTGTTTCTTTTAGTCGTGTTGTTTCTCTCTGTTTCTTTTAGTCGTGTTGTTTCTCTCTGTTTCTTTTAGTCGTGTTGTTTCTCTCTGTTTCTTTTAGTCGTGTTGTTTCTCTGTTTCTTTTAGTCGTGTTGTTTCTCTCTGTTTCTTTTAGTCGTGTTGTTTCTCTCTGTTTCTTTTAGTCGTGTTGTTTCTCTCTGTTTCTTTTAGTCGTGTTGTTTCTCTCTGTTTCTTTTAGTCGTGTTGTTTCTCTCTGATCTGTTTTCTGTTCACGTGGAGCGAACACGAGTCTATAAAACATGAGCCGTTTGGAGATAATTTGCCAAACAAACTTTCTCTTCGACGGAGCGATTAGCGGCCGTGTGACTGACAGTTTGTGGGTTTCCCTGGAGACGGAGGAGTTGAGTGCGGATCAGAAGTGCTGACATGAACTCGACCTTTGAATGTCACTGTTTGACATTTTATACAGAAAGAAACAAACCGAAGTCCAACAACAGCAAAACTTCTGCTCCGCCGCCGATAATTGACGGACTTCACAACGAGATCTGAACCGTTTTACTCTCTCATTACATGAGAACTTTAGTGTGAGTTCAGCGTCACTCGGTTGGACGTTGTGTCGGTGAGCAAGACACTCGGCGGGTTGGTCGCGGTGTTTGTGTCGCTCTGCAGTCACAGCTGTTGCCGTGGTGACAGAAATGTACCATCACAGAGTAAAGCGTGACGTCTGGTGACAGACGTGGCGTCACGACCAAAACGAATTGAAAGTAAAATAAAATAAATTTTAAAAAAAACAATTCAAAATAACAAAAAAATAAAAAAAGAAAAAAAAAAAAAAAAAAAAACACCTCAATATAAACTCAAAAAATGAAAAAAAAAAACCAAAACACTCAAAATAACTACAATTTAAAAAAAAAAAAGAATTCAGAATAACTACAAAAAAATAAAAAATGAATTAAATAAAAATAACCAAAACATTTTTTACTCAGAATAACTAAAAAATAAATAAATTACAAAACCTCAACATGACAAAAAAAAAAAAAAAAAAAAAAAAAAAAAAAAATGAAAGAAAATAAACTAAACTAAAAACATTAGTAAATGAACAAACCTCAAAATAACTGATACAAAAAAAAAAAAAAAAGACGTGAATGAGTAAAGTCTTAAAGATGCACTGTGTAACTTTTCTGGTGGAAGCTCAGTCAGCTGCTTGTCTCCATGGAGATGTTATTGCTCTGTGATAAATGTTCCACAGTCTGGCATTAAACTTATATTAACAGAGACATTTTTATTGTGTCGCCTCTCCACAGATCTGACCTGCAACTCGGCCTGGAGGCTTCACTCGCTTATCTCCATGACGATATGTAGGTTTAATGCCATAGAGTGGAACATTCTAGTCTGCAGCAGCATCTCCATGACACCAACTGGAACATCTAGCAGAAAAGTTCCAGAGTGTGTCTTTAAGAAGAGGAGACAGGAGGTTGTGATTGTGATGTTTCTCGTTTATTTCCTGTTTGAAAAAGGAAGGACAAGATTTGAAGCTACAAACTGTTAAAAATCAGGAACATTTCTGCAAATCAAGAAAAAAAACGTCATATTTAATAAAAATAATAAAAGTTACATCAGCCGCCACGTTACATCAGAGCAGGGCGTGGCCTCTGGCGACAGATGTGGCGTCACGACCAAAACCAATTAAAAATGTTCCTCTTTCATGTAGTTTTTTTTATTTCAGTGAAGAAACAGACAAACGAGACCGGAGCCGTTTTATCGTCCTTAAATCAGACCTGTGAGCTTGTGTCTCTATGGTTCTCATCTCTGTGCATCATTCTGGTCAAATTTACACTTTTTAAATCAGATTATTTAAAAAAAAACTCACAATAACTCTAATAAACTCTAATAATTAAAAATAAACTTAAAATAACAAAAAATTAATAAAATAACTTAAAAAATTGTCACGGTTTGTGTGGTGCGGACTCAAGTGCGGCACAAGGGAGTGTCCAAAAACAGGTTTAATGACAAAAACAAAACAGAGTCTGCATGGTCCATAACCAAAAAAACAGGAACACAGATCAAACTGAAGACGAACCAAAGACAGGACTGACAAACGACGGGGCTGACAAAAGACAAGGATCCAGCAACTAAACAGGGACTAAACAGAATATAAAGGCTGCCCCCCTGATTGGCAACAAGGACCAGGTGCGGAGCCAATCAGGGAGGAGCAACTAAAAACAGGGAGGAACAAAAGCTGGATCTGGAGTGGCGACGGGACAGGAACCAGGGAACAAGGGACAGGGACCAGGGACCACCGGCGGGGCAGACCAGGAGGGAAGGGGACAGGACCCCCCGGGGGGGGCAAACAGGAAGAACAGGAACAGAACCCCCCCCGGCGGGGCAGACCAGTAGGGAAGGGGACAGAACCCCCCGGTGGTCGAAGGCAGGCAGGGTCCAGGCAGGGACAGGGTCCAGGCAGGGACAGGGTCCAGGCAGGGACAGGGTCCAGGCAGGGACAGGGACCAGGCAGGCCGTACAGCGCCCCCCGGTGGGGCAGCCGGGCAGGACCATCACCTAAACCATCACAAAAATAAGAAAAAAAACCTCAAAATAACAAAACAAACAAAAAAACACCTTAAAATAACTAAAAATTAAATTCAAAATTCAAAATTTAAAAAAATGTAAAGACTAAAAAAATAACTCAAAATAACTAAAAAAAAAAAAAAAAAAAAAAGAAACCCAGGATCATGTAGAGGGTTAATCTGAACATTTAAGACCAAAATGAGTCTGAAGCAGCAGGGACAGAGAGGGACAGTTTTTCAATAGAAAGTGAACTGGAGCCAGAGTCTGATGGAGCAGGAAGTGCAACATGATCACTTCCTGTTTGGCGTTAGCAGATTAGCTCTGTCCATTTATATAAACAGTAAACAGTCACATTTTGCTAAATAAAATAAATGAAAGTTTAATACAGAAAAAAAAGCTAAAAAGCAGATACGTCTTTGTTAAAATAAATCAGTGTTTTTGCTCGTGGATCTCTGGTTTGTTCAGGTCCGTCTCCCCGTGGCTCTCGGGTCGTGAGGAGAACACATCAAAGCCTGAGATATAAATGTAGATGAAGACGAGCGGCTCTCGAGAGGAGGAGGGACGCCGCCGCAGTTTCACTTAATATGCATTGTTCTGGCTCCATGTTCCTCGTGTCTCCGCGGCCCGAGCGGCGTCTCCGGCCCCGGCGCTGCCCTCGGATACAGAAATAGGTCAAGCAGAGGCGCCGTGAAATTGAGATGAAATGTGGGTTTGAAGAGGCAGGACAATAGACGCCACTTCAAAGTGTTAAATTTAAATCAAGCCAGAAATCCTGTACTTTATGTGAGCGTCTTTATAAAATCTGTAAAAAAATAAAAACCTGAACTTATCTCCTGCTGTTTTAATCTGGAAACGTGAGTCGAGGCGCCGTGTTCAGTCGAGGCGCCGTGTTCAGTCGAGGCGCCGTGTTCAGTCGCATCGCTCCGTCTTCTCCCTCCTCTTCTCACTGTCACAGCCGCCCTGGGACAGACGGATAAACATGTGTCGACTTTAACTCCTCCCGAGCCTCAGGGACCAAACCGCCGCCACAAAGAGGTGAAGTGGGCGGGGCATCGCTGTCAGAACGACGCCATGTGAAATGTGTTTGTTCAACTTTGATATGGGACTTTTAATGTGAGTTAAGAACATGGACGGTATGAAGAAGACCTTAACCTTAAGTATCACACAGGAGGAGCTCGGAGTAGAGCCGCTGCTCCTTCACGTGGACAGGAGCAGCTGAGGTTCAGGAGGAGGCCCCAGACCCAGTTAATACGAACATTTAAGACCAAAATGAGCCTGACAGCAGCGGGGACAGAGAGAGACACAGTTAAAAAAAAAAAATACAAAAATTCTAAATAACTAAAAAAAACAAAAACAACTAAAACTCAAAATTACTTTTTTTTAAAAATGAAAAAAAAACCCCTCAAAATAACTAACAAAAATAAAAATTTACTCAGAATAACAAATAAAAAATGAAATAAACTCAAAATAACTCCAAAAAATGAAGAAAATAAACAAAAAAACATTAATAAATGAACTCAAAATAAGTTAAGTAATAATATGTTTAAAAAAAAAAAAAAAAACTCAAGATATCTGACACAGGACACAGTTTTTACACATGATCACTTCCTGTTTGTAGCGTTAGCAGCTTAGCTTTGTCCATTATATAAACAGTCTGTGGTCTGAACAAAAATGTGCTTTTGCAGTCGTGAAATGGGTGGAGCTGATTGGACCAGAGTCGGCCCCTGAACGACCCAGCACCTGCCACAGGGTCAAAGACAACACTAATATTCATTTTAGCGCCCCCTATCTGTTTTAAAAGAATATTCTGATGTAATCTGAAACACAACAAAAGCCTTTGAGACGTTCGGATTAAAAACACTCGACAAATAAAGACGGTTTTGCATTTCCATCGTTGTAAAGGGAAAGAAAATAGATCTACAATAACCTCAGATCTACGACTACACCCACCAGGGCTAATGCTATCGCTACGACCGCGCTAAGCTAACCACATGAAGCTAATCGTGTGTCCATGTGAAACACTTCCATTTTAGCCTGATCCAGTTTTCTCCGTGTCCTGCTCATTTCCTCGTTGTATTAGCTGGAGGACAGCGCCGCTCTTTTCCTCGTGTGTTTTTTTAGTTCAAAGTTCCTCGTGGTTTGATTAATGGCGTGTCATGTCTTATCTCCACGCTCCAGGCTGCAGCGAACAGGGCAGAACAAGCATCGGCATCTACTTAAATTAGCGGTGGGTTTCTCGCTCTAAACGTTATCATCAGGGAGGTCCTTTCGCCTCACTGTCAGTGAGAAACGCTCCGGCGTCAGGAGTGTGAGGAGGACGGTCCAGACGAGGTTTGATTCTGCAGCGAAGGAGTAAACGGGTAAAACTCTCACTAAGTATGTTTCAATACTCAATGTAAAGGCTTTTAATCAAATGATATAAAGCTGAAAACCTGATTCTGAAACTGTGAAAAGAGGAAACAGGCTTTGTGAGACGGACAGAGCACTTCCTGATTGAGCTACGTTCTCTTACACAAACGACTCTGGTTTTATCTCAGTGGAACCTGCTTCTGTGGAAAACATCGTGTCTCCTTCTTGTGCAGAGACTCGAGTGAAGAGACTGAGCCGAGTCTGGAGACGTGTGACCAGCTGCTCCGACGTCTTTTCAAAGACGAGAGCTCGAACCATCTGGAGCTGGACCTTCAGGACGGAGCCGCTGTGACTCCACAAACACAAACTCATTTACAGCTCCACACACCCAGTGTGAAATAAATGAATAAAGTGCAGTCGTACCAACACAGAAGCAGGTTTTTGGACGGTTATTTTCACTTTGGCCCAAAAGAAGAGTGAGAAGAACAGTTTTCTGTGGGTTTCAGAGACGTCACCACATTCTACAGGATTTAACACAGAGGATCTTAGACGAGAACAGTTCAGATGCAGATGTGTGTGTGAATGTGTAAATGTGTAAATGTGTACGGCATTTTCCGGACTACAGAGGCACCTGATTAATTTTTTTTAATTATTATTAATTTTTAAATTAATTTTAGAAAAGTAATAATATGAGTAATTAGCTAAAAAAGTAATATGAAAAATTAGCTGAAAAAGTTTATTTGCAAAGGAGGTGTCGTGTTCTGCGTCCTGATTGGCTAAACGAGGCGCTGTGTTCTGACAAACGCCTCCGACTCGCGTTGTGGACGCTCTGGACGTCCACGAGAGACTTTACATGTGAAACAACATAAAGAAGGAGGAAAATAACATGAGGACGACAGCAGAATAAGTTTGAACAAGGAGCAAAAAGGGCTGTAACCTGCGGATGGATCTGCTTTAGTTTGTGGATCAGTGACTCAGGAAAAAGAACATTACGAGACATTACAGCGGCGCCAGGACGAAGAGGCGGAGTCAGAGGAACTGACAAATACACCTGCAGCAAAAAACATTTAGATAAATGACTGATTTACAAGAGCTGTGAGAGCGGCTCGGTTGATCAGAGTTTCACTGGACTCTGTGAACTACTCACAGTTTTATTGGTCGACTGTTGCTGGGTAAAATGTTTCTGGCGCCACAGAAAAAAAAGTATAAGCCGCACTGCACCATAAGGCACAGCTGTTAAAAAGTAGAAAAAAGTAGCAGCTTGTAGTCCGGAAAATACAGTAAATGTGTGTGTACTTCTCGATGTAAATCCCTTTGAGCCTTAAAGGTGAAAAGCTCTGTATAAAACCATTTACAAAAATCCTGTGCAGGGCCTTTAAGTTTTTCACTAAATCCCAAAATCATAGAACAATTTAAATTATTAAATGATTGTGTTGAAAAGCCGTTCTGCCAAGTTCCTGCGTCTCCAAAGTGCAGTGTCAGGCTCCCGCTGCATTCTTCTGTTTTATTGTCACTTTTACCTTTCCGCTGAGATATTTGAGAAACTTTACGGGTGACCTCTCCTCCACAGTCGGGCGGCGCCGCTCGAGGATATAGTCCGATGGAAATTAGCTGTAGCTTATGTGAAGTTATTAGCTCTACCTGCCATGTGTTTCCAGCCATTAAAAAGATTTAGGAGCAATTGTGAAAAATGCTACGACTCTTCTCGCCCTCCACAAACAGGTGGTGGTATTAATGCGGTGGTCATTGGTATTCTGCGGCGGCGCCGGGTGGTGCGGCGTTAGCGGCGTGTGGGACGGCTCGTTACAGCTCTGTGGGTGATGAAGAACACGCTGACCTTGGTACCTCTGTTATTCTATGGAAAGTGAAAGTTAATTATTTAAAGGCTGATTATTATTGACCTTATGCTGCCCCGCCCACTTTCCTCTAAATGTTAAACCAACGTCTCCAGATCGAACCCTCAGTCCACAGACTGTTTATAGAAATGACAGAG
This sequence comes from Periophthalmus modestus, assembly GCA_019594935.1. NCBI lineage: Eukaryota > Metazoa > Chordata > Actinopteri > Gobiiformes > Gobiidae > Periophthalmus > Periophthalmus modestus. Next base: position 102,215 of record JAIEZT010000237.1, read on the forward strand.
CTAACCTGCTAACGGCGTGTTACAAACAGGAAGTGATCATGTCGCACTTCCTGCTCCATCGACTCTGGCTCCAATTCACTTTCTATAGAAAAACTGTGTCTCTCTCTGTCCCTGCTGCTTCAGACTCATTTTGGTCTTAAATGTTTGTATTAACCCTCTACATGATCCTGGGTAAATCTTTTTGTTATTTTGTTCTTTTTTGTTGTTGTTGTTGTTTTGTTGTTTTCTTTTTTTGTTCATTTTTTATTGTTTTTTTTTTTTTTATATGTATTGTTATCTTGAGTGTTTTGGGTCTGGTTTTCTTTTTTTTTTTTTGGGGGGGGGGGGGGGGGGGGTTTTTAAGGTTTGTTTCTTTTATTTCTTTCTTTTTTTTTTTTTTTTTTTTTTTTTTTTTTTAAACTTATTTTGAGTTTTTTTGCCCAAAGGAGCGACGTGGGGCCGTCCTCACGTGGACCCACCACCTGCGGGAGGATCCATAAGGGGCCGGTGCAGAGAGATCCGGGCGACAGTCGACGGCAGAGGCCCCGACGACCAGATCTCCGACATGGAGCTCATCGTCTGATCTGAAGGTCGATGGTTCAGTTACCAACACAAAGACATCGTTGGTGGAGCGCTCGGATCCACAGGTTGGCAGTGCGATTCCAGCTTCGACAGATGAAAACTGTGTGAATGTGGTTCCTTGAAGAACTTTGAGTGTCTTAAAAATGGAAATGTTACTATTTACTATTTCTGTGCCTTATTAAGTTGTGTTTTATTTTTAGCTGAAAGAAATATGTGGGGTCCCACAAGGATCCATTTTAGGACCAATATTCTTTATATTGCATATCCTATTTTTACAACATGTACTTTATTTTTAGCTCACAGATGCAAGACTAAGACCGTTTATTCACTCATTTATGACATTTATGCCACTTAACACAATTAAAATGTCCAATTATGATTTATATTTCGAGTTTTTCATATATTCTTTAAAGACGATCACCAAAGGCAACTTTAGGTCATTATTTAAATAATAATCTGCTGGTAAATAGATAATCTCTCAGCATAGGTTTGATTTAATAATAAATCTAAGATCTTGACTTGTTCTCATACACGTGTCGTGTTTGTGGAGCGGCGTCACGGCTCTGATGCTAATGGCTTGTTTTTCACTGGGGGAACTTGGCAAGTGCGGGTTGCCAGGTTGAGGGGACAAAACAAGCAGCAAACAGAACAAGCATACATTGTTTGACGGAGCATAAAGCGCCCACGCCGGGTCTTTCACATGTGTCAAACCCCAGACGCATTGTACGGTTTATGCTAATCTGTAACTGTAATTACTGCCAGGCGCCGCTTTGAGCAGTTATGTAACAAAAGTCTATTGTTTTTTATAAATAAACCAGTGCATCAGAAAGTGCATCGATTAGAACGGCTCCGTGGTTAGAGAAGTTCCACTGGTTCTAATTTAAACTTTTTTTTTTGTTTAACTCATCTTGAGTTTTGTCCTGGAAAAGGGAAAATTATCCTGCGCAGTAAAAAGTATTGTTGGTGACTCTATTCCCAGAAGTGCAAGAAAACAGTGAAAAAAATAATTATTTGATGTATTTAGATCTGTGGCATCAACAAAAGCACTACGGCCCCTGGAGCCGGAGCTGAGGCCGGACTAAACGAGGACTAAACCAGGACTAAACCAGGACTAAACCTGGTGAATCAGTGAGTTTTGTTCAGTTTAAATCTGTCTCACTTCCTCGACTCTGACGATGTTTAAATTCTGCTCTGTTCTGTTTTTCTTCATGTGACTGACAGACTTTGATTTTGCCTTTTCTCTTTTAACATTGATTTTATGATGATTATTTATGTTTTGATTTGTTGTGATTTTAATGTCTTATCCTGTAAAGCTCTGAATCCTTCTTCTCCTTCTGTGCTGCTCGGGTCTGTTTCTTCCATAATAATCCGTTGTCACATTTGCTCGTTGGTCTGTGGGAGATACAGTTGGAGCAGATGTGATGGTTTTTGACAGATTCTCGATGTTCTCCCAGTATCTGACCCGTCTCCTCCAGAGGACGAGCCCCTGATGAAACATGATCAGTGTCAGATGTTCCTCTGAAATCGGCTTTTCACACCAGACACAAACTCAATATCTGAGCCATTTGCCAAAACTGATTCTACAAACTCTTAAACACGACTTTATCTTTTAAATAATGAGCTTTAAACCTGCAAAGGAGAGTTTATTTGTACAGAGTGTCCACAAAGTCAAAGAGTTTTACAGAATAAGAAAGATTCAAATCACAACACAACAAAGAATAACATGAAAATCATCATAAAAGTCACATTAAAACAGAAGAGTCAGAATAAAACTCTGGATTTAACCTGGTCTCACATCTTCAGGAGAATGTTCTGCTTTAAACTCTCTCCAGTGTGAGAGCGAAAACGAGACAAGGTGCCCTTTCTCTGCCCCTCCTCCTCCATCCCCCTCTCCACTCATTAAAGAGTCTTTTTACACCTCCTCCTCACCTCCATGGCCCCTGTCAGCTCCACCTCCACCTGCTGCCATGCTAACTATGCTAACTATGCTAATGTCCCCACAATGTACTGTTGTGTTTCAGTGACGAGAACAAATATGACAGGTCCATTTACTCTGAGAGAGAAGGAGGAGAGGAGGAGGAGAGGAGGAGGGAGGAGAGGAGGAGAGGAGGAGGGGAGGAGGAGAGGAGGAGAGGAGGAGGAGGAGGGAGGGAGAGGAGGAGAGGAGGAGGAGAGGAGAGGAGGAGAGGAGGAGGAGAGGAGGAGAGGGAGGAGAGAGGGAGGAGAGGAGGAGAGGGAGGAGAGATGGAGGAGGGAGAGGAGAGGAGGAGAGGAGAGAGGAGAGAGGAGAGGAGAGGAGAGGGAGAGAGGAGAGAGGAGGAGAGAGGGAGGAGTAGAGACGAGGAGAGGAGGAGAGGAGGAGAGGAGAGACGAGGAGAGAGGGACAGGAGAGGAGAGAGAGAAGGAGAGAGAGGAGAGAGGGAGGAGGAGGGAGGAGGAGAGGAGGAGGAGAGAGAGGAGGAGAGGAGGAGGGAGAGGAGGAGAGAGGAGGAGGAGAGAGGAGGAGAGGAGGAGAGGAGGAGAGAGGGGGAGAGAGGAGGAGAGGAGGAGAGAGGAGGAGAGGGAGGAGAGGAGGAGAGGAGAGATGAGGAGAGAGGAGAGGAGGAGAGGAGAGATGAGGAGAGAGGGAGGAGTAGAGACGAGGAGAGGAGGAGAAGGAGAGAGGAGAGACGAGGAGAGAGGGACAGGAGGAGAGAGAAGGAGGAGAGAGGAGAGAGGGAGGAGGAGGGGAGGAGGAGAGGAGGAGGAGAGAGGAGGGGAGGAGAGGAGGAGAGGAGGAGAGGAGGAGAGAGGGAGGAGAGGAGGAGAGGAGGAGAGAGGAGGAGAGGGAGGAGAGGAGGAGAGGAGGAGGAGGGAGGAGGAGGAGAGGGGAGGAGGAGAGAGGGAGAGGAGAGGAGAGGAGGAGGAGAGAGGAGAGAGGAGAGAGGGCGGAGAGGAGGGAGGAGAGGAGGAGGAGGAGAGAGGGAGAGGAGGAGAGGAAGCGGAGGAGAGGAGAAGAGAGGGAGAGAGGGAGGAGGAGAGGAGGAGAGGAGGAGAGAGGAGGGAGGAAGAGAGGAGAGGAGGGGGAGAGAACGAGAGGAGGGAGGAGAGGAGGAGAGGAGGAGAGGGAGGGGAGAGAGAGGGAGGAGAGGAGGAGAGGAGGAGGAGTGAGAGGGAGGAGAGGAGGAGAGGAGGAGGAGAGGAGGAGGAGAGGAGAGAGGAGGAGGAGGAGAGGAGGAGAGGAGGGGAGGAGGAGGGGAGAGGAAGAGAGAGGGAGGAGAGGAGGAGAGGAGGAGAGAGGAGGAGAGGAGGAGAGAGGAGGAGGGGAGGGGAGGAGAGGGAGGAGAGGAGGAGGAGGGAGGAGAGGAGAGAGGGAGGAGAGGAGGAGAGAGGGAGGAGAGGGAGGAGAGAGGGAGGAGGAGAGAAGGAGAGGAGAGAGGGAGGAGAGGAGGAGAGGAGGAGGAGAGGAGGAGGAGAGGAGAGGAGAGGAGGAGGAGAGGGAGGAGGAGAGGAGAGGAGAGGAGACAGGGAGGAGGAGAGGAGGAGAGGAGGAGGAGAGGAGAGGGGGGAGGAGAGAAGAAGGAGAGGAGGAGAGAGGGAGGAGGAGAGAAGAAGAGGAGGAGAGGAGGGAGGAGAGAGGAGAGGAGGAGGAGGAGGGAGGAGAGGAGGAGAGGAGGAGAGAGGAGGAGGAGGGAGAGGAGAGGAGCAGAGGAGGAGAGGAGGAGAGGAGGAGAGGAGGGAGGAGAGGAGGAGAGAGGAAGGAGGAGAGGAGGAGGGAGGAGAGGAGGAGAGGAGGAGAGGAGGAGAGAGGGAGGAGGAGAGAAGGAGAGGAGGAGAGGAGGAGAGAGGGAGGAGGAGAGAAGAAGAGGAGGAGAGGAGGGAGGAGAGAGGAGAGGAGGAGGAGAGGGAGGAGAGGAGGAGAGAGGGAGGAGGAGAAAAAGAAGAGGAGGAGAGGAGGGAAGAGAGAGGAGAGGAGGAGGAGAGGGAGGAGAGGAGGAGGAGAGGAGGAGGGAGGAGAGAGAAGGAGAGGAGGAGAGAGGAGGAGAGAGGAGAGGAGAGAGAGCAGAGGAGGAGAGGAGGGAGGAGAGGAGGAGAGGAGGAGAGGAGGAGGACAGGGAGGAGAGGAGGAGAGGAGGAGGAGAGAGAAGGAGAGGAGGAGAGATGAGGAGAGAGGGAGAAGTAGAGACGAGGAGAGGAGGAGAAGGAGATAGGAGAGACGAGGAGAGAGGGACAGGAGGAGAGAGGAGGAGGAGAGGAGAGAGGAGGAGGAGAGAGGGAGGAGAGGAGGAGGAGGCGAAAGAGAGGAGGAGAGAGGGAGGAGGGAGGAGGAGGAGGAGAGAGGGAGAGAGGAGGAGAGGAGGGGGAGGACAGGAGGAGAGAGGAGAGTACAGGAGGGGAGGAGAAGAGAGGGAGAGGAGGTGTAAATAAAGCAGGTTGATTGTGTTTGATTAAAGCTGCTCAGTGAGAAGAGTCGATTAAAGTGACACTTTTGATCATCATTCAGTCACACGGTGATACTTCTCCTTCGTGGTGATACTTCTCTCTCGTGGTGATACTTCTCCTTCGTGGTGATACTTCTCTCTCGTGGTGATACTTCTCTCTCGTGGTGATACTTCTCCCTCGTGGTGATACTTCTCCTTCGTGGTGATACTTCTCTCTCGTGATGATACTTCTCTCTCGTGGTGATACTTCTCCTTCGTGGTGATACTTCTCCCTCGTGGTGATACTTCTCCTTCGTGGTGATACTTCTCTCTCGTGGTGATACTTCTCCTTCGTGGTGATACTTCTCTCTCGTGGTGATACTTCTCTCTCGTGGTGATACTTCTCCCTCGTGGTGATACTTCTCCTTCGTGGTGGTGATACTTCTCGTCTCGTGTGATGATACTTCTCTCTCGTGGTGATACTTCTCCTTCGTGGTGATACTTCTCCCTCGTGATGATACTTCTCTGTCGTGGTGATACTTCTCTCTCGTGGTGATACTTCTCCTTCGTGGTGATACTTCTCTCTCGTGGTGATACTTCTCCTTCGTGGTGATACTTCTCTCTCGTGGTGATACTTCTCTCTCGTGGTGATACTTCTCTCTCGTGATGATACTTCTCTCTCGTGATGATACTTTCTCTCTCGTGGTGATACTTCTCTCTCGTGATGATACTTCTCTCTCGTGATGTGATAATCGTTCTTTCGTGGTGATACTTCTCGTGATGATACTTCTCTCTCGTGGTGATACTTCTCTCTCGTGGTGATACTTCTCTCTCGTGGTGATACTTCTCCCTCGTGGTGATACTTCTCTCTCGTGATGATACTTCTCCTTCGTGGTGATACTTCTCTCTCGTGGTGATACTTCTCCCTCATGGTGATACTTCTCTCTCGTGGTGATACTTCTCCTTCGTGGTGATACTTCTCGTGATGATACTTCTCTCTCGTGGTGATACTTCTCTCTCGTGGTGATACTTCTCTCTCGTGGTGATACTTCTGTCTCGTGGTGATACTTCTCTCTCACGGTGGTACTTCTCCTTCGTGGTGATACTTCTCCTTCGTGGTGATACTTCTCTCTCGTGGTGATACTTCTCTCTCGTGGTGATACTTCTCTCTCGTGGTGATACTTCTCTCTCGTGATGATACTTCTCTCTCGTGGTGATACTTCTCCTTCGTGGTGATACTTCTCCTTCGTGGTGATACTTCTCTCTCGTGGTGATACTTCTCCTTCGTGGTGATACTTCTCCTTCGTGGTGATACTTCTTCGTTCGTTTGCCGCTCTGACCTTGGCTGTTTGTTCTAAATTAATATTTTAAAATGTGAATTGGAGACAATGGGAAATGCTTTAATTGCTTTTCTGCTCTGAGGTAAATTATTTAAAGTGTTTGTAGGAGTTTCCGCACAAAGACGCAGAGGCAGAAGATGAATACTTTTATAATCGGATCATGTTGTTTCATATCAGCCTGTGGGGAACAAACTTATTCACTTCAACAGTTTATACAGCGAGTTGTGGTCACATGACTTCACTTCAGAGTCATGATCTGTGAAACTTTAACAAAACCTAGAGTAAAAAAAAACGAGCTTGAACCAGGGAAAAAACATTTAAAACAACGTCTTATGTAGCGTTTCCCCGACGCTCAAAGACACTTTAGTTTGTCAAGATCAATACATCAATAAGTCCTGAAAAGTAAATATAGATGATAAATGATCATATTGAAGACAAACCATGAAGCAGAATTATCCACAGAATATTTTCTAAATCTACAGTTTTGTTAAGACACGAGTAGAAATAAGTAACAGATCACAACATTTAAGTCGTGAGTTTGTTTTTATAATGAGCCACAGAAGTTCAGAATTCGACCTTTTAACCTCAAAATCCAAGCTTCAAAATTACACACATTTACATTACATCGTAGAAACTTTGTAGAAAACTTCGTAGAAAACTCCCCCAGAGTCCACCCTGGAGGGACTGTGAGGGATTGTGTCTCTCGGCTGTGAAGGCCTCGTAGGAGGAGCAGGAGGAGCAGGAGGAGGTGTTCGTGGAGAGATTGCCTCCTTAAACCTCGTGCTCCCTCAGAGGAGGTGGAGGAGGTGGAGGTGGTGGAGGAGGTGGAGGAGGTGGAGGATGTAGAGGAGGTGGAGGAGGTGGAGGAGGTGGAGGAGGTGGAGAAGTTTCCTCCTAAACCTCGTGCTCCTTCAGAGGAGGTGGAGGAGGTGGAGGAGTTTCCTCCTTAAACTCTGCCTCAGCCTGGACCTGTCAGAGAAACTGATTTGATTGAACATCTGATTTTTAATGTGGAGTTAGTTGATTATAAGAACAGTCATTAAGTTCATAAGTGTCAAACTGAAGCTTTTGTCACAAACTGAGCTGAGCTCGGCTCTGGGAGAAAAACTCTTTATAATTAGATTATATAATTAACTCGGACTCAGAGCTTTTATAATAAGAACATTTAGAATCTGTTTCTCCACATACGACAATAACGACGCTGACGACATGAACGATTTAAGCAGAGACTTTCTAAAGCTGCACTAAGAGACATCGCCTCGTCTCCATGGAGACGCATTTACAGGCTGTGCTTTGGCCTTAATGTTCCGCAGTGTGGGGACGGTCAGCAGGTGACAGGTCAGATCTGTGGAGCAGCTCAATAAAACACGACAGAGAATTTAATGTCATACTGTGGAACATCCCAAAGAAAACAACATCTCTATGGAAACAAGCAGCAAACCCTCCATGAGAAAAGTTACACACTGCACCTTTAAAATATGAGGATATTTATGACACTGTCCTCAGAGTTTCTCCACATTTAAAATGAACAAACTCATTTCCTCGTTTCCTCGTTTGTGTTTTCAGAGATGATTTGGTCTCTCACATTTCGTCTTTTCAGGTGTTTTCATCTTTTGAGTCTGTTTCCTTTAAAATGGAGCGAAACCCTCCAGACTCGACTGTCTCACACAAACCTCAGCTCTGTTTTACTCATGATTTTCCTGAGATACTTTCAGTCGTCTGCACAGACTGTGATGGTTCAGTCGTTCCAGGTGATTTTAATGAACATGTGGATCATGTTTGACACTAAAGAGTCAGTTCTTAAAACCTTTGGTCTGACTCGTGTCAGGAGCCACAACAGAGACTCTGGACCTGGACAGAAAAGAGAGGAGGGTCGAGCAGGAACGGAGCGAGTCAAAGCTCCAGGATCATTCTGAGATTTACAGAGAAAAGATGAACATGAACAACCACAGTTTAAGTAGAACAAGGAGAGGGACTTTTATCACATTATTGTTGCAGTAACACCTCTGTGTCCTGTTTGTGACAGTGAACAGATTAACAAACCTCCAGCTCTGCTGCCGTTAGAACTAATTTTCACATCTAAGTGCAATGAGTTTGAAGTTTTCTTTAATGACAAGGTTCAGAGCATTAAAAATGCATCAATTCAACAGCAAATAACATCCCAGCTCCACCTGGACACTTAGAGCTGACTCACTCTGCTCCTGTAACTGACAAAACTGTCCCAGAGATGGTCACAGTCTGAGTTCATCTACATGCTGCCTCCATGTGTCACATTTATAAAGTCTGAGCTCAGTTTGTGTCACTCGTTTGTAAAGTTAATATGTCACTTCAATCTGGAACATTCCCAAGAGCTTTGAAAACTGTGATTATCAAGTCTGTCCTGAAGAAGAACAGTCCTGATGATACAATATTGAACAGTTACCGACCAATCTCAAATCTGCTGTTTTTAGGCAAAGTCCTTGAAAAAGTTCTTTACTAACAGTTTATTAACTTTCTCCAAATGAACATCTCTGATATTTTCCAGTCGGTTTTAGACCCTCCACAGACTGAGATGCTCTGATCAAGGCGACACATCCTCCTGACACTGATGAAGTCTCAGTGTTGATCCTGTTAGATCTGAGTCTTTGACTCTCTGGATCATGATCCTCTTACAGAGACTAGAGGACTGGGAGGGCATCTGAGCTACTGCACTAAACTGGGTCAAGTCCATCTAGAAAACAGGGAGAAATGTGTTGAAATTGTAAAATGTGTCTCAGATAAAATGTCCCTGAGCTGTGGGGTGCCCCAGGGGTCAATCCTGGGACCCCTGTTGTTCAGTCTCTACATGCTGCCCCCTACAGGCCAGTTAACACACAGCAATAATGTGTCACACCTGCAGAGACTCAGATCTATGTGTCACTGCAGCAGGTGAATCTGGACCAGTGGATTCACTCTGACACTGATCAGATCAGTGTGTGGATGAAAACTACTTTCTCCAGATAAACTCAGACAAGATGAAAGTCACAGACCCACAGAAACATAGAGAAAGTGTCAGAGTCACCTCCAGTCTCTCTCTCTAAAACCTTCACATCAGTCTGAAATCTAGAGGTAATAATGGACTCAGACTTGAACTTTAACAGTCACATCAAATCAAGAACATCTGGATCTTCATGATTCTGCTGGTCCAGAGTCGGGACTAAACCTGGAGAATCATTGTTTGAGTTTTGTTCAGTTTAAACCTGGAACATTCCTCCTGAAGATGTGAGACAGACTCGGCTCTGACCAGGTTTAAATCCAGATTCTGTTTAGCTGCTTGTGACTGAAAGAGTTTTTTTTTCTGCACTTTTGCCCTTTAATGTTAATCTGAATCGTGTATAATTAAACTTCCCTCGTTTGGGTCCAGCTCCTGTAGCTCGCCGTCGTTCCTGACTCTGCTGCAGTTTCATCGAGCTCGCGTCGCTCTGAGTTTGTCGTTTGTTCTGAAACATCCCGAACTCTGCTGCAGTGGGCGGCTCTAACCCCGCAGCACAGAGCCCCCGTAATTAATATTAAACATCCGTGAAGCTTTTAACGAGGCCGAGATGACGCCACCAAACGATAACGTGAGATTAACGACGCTTCACTGCGGTTTTTACACTTACACCAAACAGAGCCAACGCCACGGGAAACGCTCGAACCAGAGCCACGAGCGGCGACCTTCACGCCGCCGCCTCCTGCACCGCGCACTCGCCAATAAAATGTGTTCTGTGAATTAGCTTAGCCGGCAATATGAGCCGATTACAATGTATTGGAGTCTATGGAAACAACCGTGGCGGCACACACAGAATAAAGATATAGATTAAAGCGAAGTGGTTATGGGATAATGAGAAAGGAAATGGTTTGTAAAATGGACCAGGATCATTACGGCTTCAAATGATCTTTGTGCGAATGTAAAACGATTTCAACATTTTAAGTGTTGGACGATTTTTATGGAAAAGAGCATTTTCATCCAGGGCCCACGTTATAATGTTTAAAGGGCCCACGTTACACTGTTTAAAGGGCCCACGTTACACAGTTTAAAGGGCCCACGTTACACACACAAACACACACACACACACACACACACACTTCTCTACATAATCGCGTCGTGTGAAGGACAAACTTCGTCTCAAAGTCTTTTCTCTGTCACATTTTCCTGGAGACAAACTGAGGACGTCTCTGATGTTTGATGTTCGATGTTCGATTTGTTTAAACTAAAATAAACCTTCTGCTTTTGTCCCGATGATAAAAAATTATAGTTAAACAGTTTATCAAAAATGTGCTAAAATGTTTTTCTCGTTTTAGTCGAGGTTAAAGTCCATCGCACAAAAACAGAAAAATATGAAGAACAGAAGTGAGTCAAAGCTTCAGTCCAGACGCCACGGCTGCCCTGGGACAGACTGACTGAAGAGAGGCTGCCAACATCCTCACCGCGATGTGGGTGAAGTGCCTTGCCCAAGGAAACAAAGACTAAATTCATTTTCCAGTCAAACTGTTTATATAAATGCACAGAGCTAACCTGCTAACGCCACATTCCAAACAGGAAGTGATCATGTCGCACTTCCTGCTCCATCGACTCTGGCTCCAATTCACTTTCTATAGTAAAACTGTCCCCTCTGTCTCTGCTGCTTCAGACTCATTTTGGTCTTAAATGTTCAGATTAACCCTCTACATGATCCTGGGGTTCTTTTTAAAAAAAATATTATTATTTTGAGGTTTTGTTTTTTGAGTTATTTTGAGTTTATTTAGATTTTTTGTGTTTTTCTGAGTCAATTTTTTGGGATTTTTATTTTTTTTTATTTTTGAGGGTTTTTTTGTTTGTTTTTGTTTGTTATGTTGAGTTGTTTTTTTCAGTCACACGTCAGACTCACGTCTTCAGTCTGTAGTTTGAATCTGGTGGATGCTCTAAACACTGTTTATTACATTTTCATTTTCATTTCTCAAATGTTTTTAATGAGCCAAAGTTTTAAAGTCTTTGAAAACAAACAAACCGTCGAACTGCACGTCCTCAAACCTCAGTCTGATGTGACGATGTGGAGACGTCCACGTCTGTGAAGATAAAGAACAAGAAGAAACGACAGGACGAAACAACAAGAAGAAACAACAGGAAGAAACAACAGGAGTAAACGCTCGATTTAACCTCAAACACCATAAAACCAACAGAGGAAAAACCTATAAAAGCAAAACATAAAATCAAATCTATAAAACAAACAGAGGAGCAGGAGAAAAACTCACAGAAACACGTCTGACCAGGTTTTACATGTTTGAGTAATCTAGAGATCTCTCCTGGGCCCTATTCAAACCCTCCTTATGATTAGCTGTAGGTTTCTGTACGAGGCTCCGCCCACAAGCTACATCACCCATCTCCACCCGACAATAAATAAAACATGATACAAACTGTGCACTACGACGTGACAAACCTGGAGTGATGTGCAGGAGTTTCATTAGATGCAGCTGATTGTGACAGAGTCTGAAGGGGGAGGGGCTTAGCGCTCTGAAGGGGGAGGGGCTTAGCACAGAGAGGGAGACTCGGAGCGTCAAAATGACCTTTAATCCATGTTCTTACACTGTTTCCATGACAACCCCACAGACCTAAAGTGTTTTCTTGTTCCTGCGTCGACCTGGAGGTGCTCAGGTGCTCCGGGACCTTCTCCAGGTGACACTCACGTCTCCAGTGCCCCCTTGTGGCCTGGAGGTGCTCAGGTGCTCGTGTTCCTTCTCCAGGTGACACTCATGTCTCCAGCGCCCCCTTGTGGCCTGGAGGTGCTCAGGTGCTCGTGTTCCTTCTCCAGATGACACGTCTCCAGCGCCCCCTTGTGACCTGGAGGTGCTCAGGTGCTCGTGTTCCTTCTCCAGGTGACACTCACGTCTCCAGCGCCCCCTTGTGGCCTGGAGGTGCTCAGGTGCTCCGGGACCTTCTCCAGATGACACGTCTCCAGCGCCCCCTTGTGGCCTGGAGGTGCTCAGGTGCTCCGGGACCTTCTCCAGATGGCACTGACGTCTCCAGCGCCTCCTGTTGGCTTAGATTAATTGCGGCTACACTTGCTCGAAGGCCTGGCACGGTGGCGTTTGACGGGCGTTTTGCTGGCGCTGTAGACTCAGATGACATACGCCAGCCCGCGCCGCACTGCATGATGGGAAAACTAATGGTGCTGTCACTGTGCGCGGCGGCGCTGGCAGCAGATATAATGGGCAGGCTGTACTTACACGAGGGGGCGGGAAGCATATGGATTTTTTACAGTTAACACGGCGAGATGAGAGCGGTTATTGTGAGAGCTTCAGTGAGAGACTCGACGAACAACATGAAGATCAGGTTTTATCAAACACCAGATAATCTGACGTGTAAAGACGATCACTGAAAAATGTAACGAGATGGAGGTGGAAGTTCACTCAAGAGGAAGTGACTTTTAAAGAGCAATCGGACGATCAAAGACGGAGCACGAGCGACAGACGACTTTTATGGACAAACGGAGTAAAGAAGTGAGTGTCATAGCAACCAAAGAGCCAATCAGGAGCGAGGCTGTAGAAGCAGGTTAATACGAACATTTAAGACCAACATGAGTCTGACAGCAGCAGGGACAGACAGAGGGGGCGCTGTTTTTACACAGAAAGTGAACTGGAGCCAGAGTCATTGGAGCAGGAAGTGCGACATGATCACTTCCTGTTTGTATCGCGGCGCTAACAGTTTAGTTCTGTGCATTTATATGAACAGACTGTGTTTCCAGTGAAGCAGGAGCAGACTCTGGGTTCACATCAACATTAAGTCGATAATAATTTAACAACTTCACTTTTTAAACAAACTTCATTTCAAATGAATGTCTTTATGTTTCCTCTAAACTGTTTTGTCCAGTGACAGATTTAAATTTCGTCTTTTGCTACGGATCAGACCTGGACGACACATTCTACTCGTTTCCTCCTCAAAAACAGACCTGGAGTTTGTTTCATTCACACGTTTGAGTCAAAGCTGAACCAGCAAAGCTGAGAACCAGACACGAGAACAAGACATGAGAACGAGACACGAGAACGAGACACGAGAACAAGACATGAGAACGAGACACGAGAACGAGACGAGACACACGAGAGACGAGACACGAGAACGAGACGACGAGAACGAGACACGAGAACGAGACACGAGAACGAGACACGAGAACGAGACATGAGAACGAGACACGAGAACGAGACACGAGAACGAGACACGAGAACACGACACGAGAACGAGACACGAGAAAAAGACACGAGAACACGACACGAGAACGAGACACGAGAACGAGACACGAGAACGAGACACGAGAACACGACACGAGAACGAGACACGAGAAAAAGACACGAGAACGAGACACGAGAACACGACACGAGAACGAGACACGAGAACACGACACGAGAACATGACGGACGAGGTGGATTCAGAACCAGGTCAGAAGCGGAGGTTCGTTTTCTTGTTGTACATTTTTCCTTCTGTATTTTCCGTTTTGTTCCTGCAGCTCAGACTCAGGCCTTGATGAAGTGTTTGCAGTTTTGATGACAAGAGTTCTTCTTATCTCAGTCTCCCCTCTCTCCATCTCTCCTCCCTCCTCCTCTCCTCCCTCTCTCTCCTCTCCTCCTTCTCTCTCCTTTTACAGCCCTGTCCTCTTCTCTTTTGTCTTATTTCATCTCTCTCTCCTCTACTCTCCTTATCTCATCCTTTTCTCCTCCTACTCACTCTTTCCCCTCCCCTGCTGTTATTTTCCTCTTTCTCCCCCTCCTTTCTCCTCTCCCTGTTCTTGTTGCATCCCTCTGTCTTCTTTCTCCCTTATCTTCCCTCTCTCTTTCTCTCCTCTACTCACATTCTTTTTCTCACCTCCACTCTCTCTCCCTCTCCTGTCCCTCCCTCTCTCCCTCTATCTCTCTCTCCTTCCTTCTTTCCCTCCCTCCATCTGCTTCAGTCTCTCATCCCTCGTAAACAGCCCTCCTCTTTCTCTCTTCCTCCCTCTTCTCCTCCGTCTCCTTCTGTCTCTCATCCCTCGTAAACAGCCCACATCTTGTTGCTTGTGAATCCTCATTTGTGCGATAAGAGCCATAAAGCTCGGCTCTCGAGTCTCGGCTCTCGAGTCTCGGCCCACGTAGCTCCGTCAGAGCGAAGCAGATGTTGGTCGCTTCACTCACTCGACCGAAGACGACATCAACAGAAGACGACTTCAACCGAGCACGCGTCCTCTGAGCGACGAACGCCGTGGATAAAACACAGATAAAACGCCGATAAAACGCCGATAAAACGTCAATAAAACGCCGATAAAACGCCGATAAAACACGGCACACATCTGCTTAAAGAGCCGTACCTGTGAGCCGTACCTGAGTCTTCGCCCGGTTCAAATTTAATGTAAAATCAGCTCTCGGGGTCAAAATGTGTTCTGCCTGCGTCTAAAGAAAAGGCATTCTACTGTCTGATAATCAGGAAGTGTGTGTAAGCATGCTAGTTGTTAGCTTAACTGTCATGGCAAAACTCTGCTCTGATCGTTTGAACACTTTAGAATAAATGACTCTCTTTGAGACTGAAGGAGGTGTGCTAGCTTTGTTAGCTTGTCTTTAGCTTGTAGTGTGCGGCTCTTCGCTCCAGTCTTTACACATTTAAAATCTCGTCTGATTCTCCCCGTGTCTGTGCTCTGCTCTTTCTGTCGTAAAGTCTGTTAAGTCTCGTAGATCCTGCGGAGTGTGGTGAGCTTCAGTGTTTTTCAAGTTTAAGACATAAAAATCAGGTCCGCTCCTCGTGATTTTGGTGGAATATTTACATGTTTTTAGGTTCGTCTTTATCTCCTCCTTGTATGTTTTCGATCAGGCGTCACATCGTTTGTTTTTGACACGGCTCTGAAGAATGTTCTGGTGATGTGTTCTGGAGCATAAATCCTTCACAGAGATAAGAACAACACGCCGCCGCCGCCTGCGCCGCCTGCGCTGACAGAACACGGAGACGATCGAACACATGGTACAGATGGTTTAGGGACATTTCTGTTTGAGGTGTTATTTCCTGATCTGCCTCGTGGATGATTCGAGGTTCCACTGTTTGAGAAGAACCTGGTTTGTCTGACGTTAATGTTGAACTGGAGCTGCGTCCGTGATCACTTCCTGTTTGTAGCGCGGCGCTAGCAGGTTAGCTACATCCATTTACATAAACAGACAAAACAAACTCAGACTCGTGTTTTTTCAGTTCGATAAACGCGACTCCAGTGAAAACAGATCTTATTTCAGTTTGGTGAGTGTGTTTGGAGAGTTTGGGCTGAATAGTTTCCCTCTGTGGCTTTAATTTAGGAGAACAACAATATCGACCTGTCTCCACTAAATGTTAGTGCTTTGCCTGGAATGTTCCACAGTGCGGCATTAAAGTGTATGTACATGGACAGAGTTACCAGTCGGATCTAGGGAGAGGTGGATGATGGTTGATCTGTTCAGTGTCGTTCTGTTTTACATGAACATCACCACAGACACAGAAAAGTTACGCAGTGCAACTTTAACTTTGACGAGAAACATTTTGAAATATTCTTTTTATGGAAACGTCACTGGTTTTGTGTCAGTTACAAACATTTAAAAATCTTTTGAGGAATGACTTTTACGGACGGTGGATCCAGGAGGTTTATTTTTTATTAACATTTATTCAATTTAAACAATATAATTATGACTTTTTTCCAAATCTGTGTTTCTGGTCTCACATATTTTGCTTGTTGATGTATTTAAATAAAGGTTAAATGTCCCTGAATGAGACCATACGCATGCTAGCTTGCCCCGCTCTGATATGGGCTCGTGCTAATGCTTCATTCTGTGTTATTCTGTTTAATCTAATTGTTTTCTCACAGCCTCATATCTGCAGCATGTGTCGGGCATATTTCAGAGCAATGACAGTGGTATTATGGAGGTCATAGTCAATCACTCCAAACCCACTGTCCTTTGGAGGGAAGGGCGCAGAGACGGCAGAGATGGACGAGACGGAGAATTACAAGTGACAATCTGATCTATTGGTGAGTGCAGACCAAACGTTATCCAAGCAAGAAAGGCATTCAGCCAACGGAGCCCCAAAAAACACTCGCAAAGTACAGATTTTGCAAAAAAAATACAGACTTAACCACCAAAATACACCAAAATACAGATTTACCATCAAAATACAGATTTAACAACCAAAATACCACCAAAATACAGACTTAACAACCAAAAACACCAAAGTACAGCTTTAACCGCCAAAAAACACTCACAAAATACAGATTTAGCCACAAAAATAGAGACTTAACCACAAAAATAGAGATGTAACTGGCAAAAACACCAAAGTACTGCTTTAACCACCAAAGTACAGGAGTTTCCATTACTCCAGAAGGGTGTGAGGTTTAGGTCCAGGTCCAGGTCCAGGTCCTGGTCCTGGTCCTGGTCCAGGTCCTGGTCCAGGTCCTGGTCCTGGTCCAGGTCCTGTTCTGGTGCAGTACAGAGTCTGGGTTTAGTTCTGGATTTAGTTCCGGGTTCAGTTCCAGGTTCAGTTCCGGGTTTAGTTCCGGGTTTAGTTCCGGGTTTAGTTCCGGATTTAGTTCCGGGTTTAGTTCCGGGTTCAGTTCCGGGTTTAGTTCAGGGTTTAGTTCCGGGTTTAGTTCTGGGTTTAGTTCCGGGTTCAGTTCCGGGTTCAGTTCCGGGTTTAGTTCCGGGTTTAGTTCCGGGTTTAGTTCTGGGTTTAGTTCCGGGTTCAGTTCCGGGTTCAGTTCCAGGTTCAGTCCCAGTCGGTGTCGTCACAGTGTCTAAAATCGTCTCTTTTTGCTCTGAAGTGGTTGTAAAACGGTTCAGAAAAGGTCTCGTTTGTTCTTCAGGTGAGAGTTGAACCTGGAGCAGCTGAAGTGAATAAATAAAAACGTGATCGTGGAGGAAGTGGATCTGAAACAGGCTCAGGACCGACTCCCAGAATAAATGAGTCTGAGGTTTTCCCCTTTTCTGCAGAGGCAGTTACAGAGGGTTATACTGCCACCTACAGGACGGCGGGAGAGGAGCAGGAGCTGAAACACACACAAGGTGAATTTAAACTTAAATATTTTAATGTCATTTTCATATCAGACTTTTTCTTATCAACATGAGTCAGTTTAACACTTTGTCTCTGTCCCGTTTCACTTCAGCTCGACTCTGGTTTGACAATTTATCAGTGAATGAACAAATATTGTGTCGTTTTTGTCCCGTTTCTTTTCTGAGCAGAAGTTCGACTGTCGCTGGTTTAAGTTCTGCAGAGACGAGGCGTCTCAGAGGAGCAGCTGTGGCACCGATAATCATCAGGATTTAAAGTTAAAGTACTTTGAATGTAGTTAAAATACTTTGATTGTAGTTAAAGTACTTTGATTAGAGTTAAAATACTTTGATTGCAGTTAAAATACTTTGATTGCAGTTAAAATACTTTGATTGTAGTTAAAATACTTTGATGAGACGTTATAAAACTTGTTCTTCACAAATAAAGACACGATTCACAAAATCCACAGCAGTAACGACAGTTTTCTGAATCCAGAGACTTTACCCCGAACACAAACCTTCAGCCAGAGTCAAAAGTTTAACCAGATTCATGAAACGTGAAGTGATCAGGAAAAGTGCAACGAGCCTCCTACCAGAACGATGAACCACAGAGAGGGCAGGTTCTTGAGGTTCTGGGCCGGTTCTTGAGGTTCTGGGCCGGTTCTGGGCTGGTTCTTGAGGTTCTGGGCCGGTTCTTGAGGTTCTGGGCTGGTTCTTGAGGTTCTGGGCTGGTTCTTGAGGTTCTGGGCCGGTTCTTGAGGTTCTGGGCTCGTTCTGGGTTGGTTCTGTCGTGCTATCAATGATCCGAGTGGTTCCGTCTGTGTTTGACAGGACAAACCTTCAGTAAAACATCATAATTAAACGTAATTGTGTATTTTTAGTTGATTCGGTGTAAACTCGTCACATAATTAAATCATATTTACATCAGTGACATTTTTATTGTTTCAGGTTGAATAAACTCAGACTGTGACTCTGCAGAAGTAAAACATTAAACTGACTCAATTTATATTTAACTGTGTCAAACTAAAGACTAAAGACCTGGTCCTTTAATATCACCATCGACACTGAACTGAACATGGAACTGAACATGGAACTGAACACTGAACTCAACACTGAACTGAACTGTCCTGGGTTTGTTTTGTTGAGTCTTTCAGTTCCTCCATCTTTAATTTAAACACCTGTAACTTTAGAGACATTTGATTAAATGTGTTAAATTCAGTCACACCTGTGTCTACTCTCACCTGTATTTACTCCCTCTCACATCCCGTAGATCTCGTCCTGTAGATCTCGTCCCGTAGATCTCGCCTGGTAGATCTCGTCCCGTAGATCTCGTCCCGTAGATCTCGTCCCGTAGATCTCGTCCCGTAGATCTCGTCCCGTAGATCTCGCCCCGTAGATCTCGCCCGGTAGTTCTCGTCCCGTAGTTCTCGTCCCGTAGATCTCGTCCCGTAGATCTCGTCCCGTAGATCTCGCCCGGTAGATCTCGTCCCGTAGATCTCGTCCCCTGTAGATCTCGTCCCCTGTAGATCTCGTCTCCTGTAGCTCTCGTCCGGTAGATCTCGTCCGGTAGATCTCGTCCCGTAGATCTCGTCCCGTAGATCTCGTCCCGTAGATCTCGTCCCGTAGATCTCGTCCCCTGTAGATCTCGTCCCCTGTAGATCTCGTCCTGTAGCTCTCGTCCGGTAGATCTCGTCCTGTAGATCTCGTCCCGTAGATCTCGTCCCGTAGATCTCGTCCCGTAGATCTCGTCCCGTAGATCTCGTCCCGTAGATCTCGTCCCGTAGATCTCGTCCTGTAGATCTCGTCCCGTAGATACACAGAGGACACACAGTGGACAAACTGAGGACAAACAGCAGAGACTTTTTTTGTCTTAGACACAAAAGTTTGATTATTTTTTCTAGACTCACGTGAGGCGTTTTTATTCAAACTTCAGCTTTGAACAAACTTTAAACTTCACCTTTTAACCACAAAAACAGTAAATCACACGATGATCACACGAGCTCTTTTCTCGTTGCTAAAAGATTATTCTGTCATTTTTGGTGTAAAATCTTAATTTCTCAAACCTGCCTCAGATCATGAATCTGGAGATGATTCATTATCGAGCAGAACGACACGTCCAGGTCACGGAGAGATCTGATGATTCAGTCACACAGCGAGACGCCAGAGACCGACGCTCGAGGTCTGTGCATGTTCTGTCTGTGGTCTCTGTGTTCTCCCCACGTTCTCCCCTCATTCTCTCTGTGTTCCATCTGTGTTCTCTCCGTGTTCTCTCCTCGTTCTCTCCACATTTTCTTCACGTTCTTTCCGTGTTGTCCCCACGTTCTCTCCGTGTTCTCTCCTCGTTCTTTCTGCGGTTTCATCACTCGCTCTTTTCAAATCTGACCCGAGCTGCAGAAGGTGACAGTAAAACACGAGGTTATAATTAAAGATCTGATGAGAACAGAGACGTTTGACTCTTTTGTTCTGAATCTGAGGCCCAGCGTTTTGTGTGATTCTCCCCGACTTAAAGAGAGACATAAAAGAGGAGAATTTACCCCTATGGGGTATTAAAGAGGAGGTATGTACTTCTGCGGGGCTCTCGGTCTTCTCCTCCTCTCTGACTTTCACTCAGCCTTTTACTCGTCGTTTACTCGTCGTTTACTCGACTTTCACTCGGCCTTTTGCTCCGTGTTGGACGTTTTCTTGCGTTTCCAAATGCTGGAACACTTCATATCTTCAGAATTTAAAAAACTAGCCCCATAAATGTGACTCTTTCTCTTGAATCGTGCCTCATCCGTCTCGTTTTCACACAGATTGTCAGATTTTCTCTTCGACAGTGTCTCCAAACCCTGTGAGTTTAGTCTTTTATTGTTTCCACTTTATGAAATCCTCAAACTCAATTTTATGGACGTAAAACACACGGAACATTTTTATTTCTATTTAATCCCACCTCATCGTCACAATCTGAAACGACAGGGAGTTCAGCCGCCATTTTGAAACTGTTCATTTTAGCAGCTCCGACATGTTTTAAATAATATCGACCGACGACGTCTCAAACCTGAAATAAAGTGTTACTGTTCTTCTGTTTGACCCACTTCTGTTTATATAAATGCACAGAGCTAACCTGCTAACGCCACGTTCCAAACAGGAAGTGATCATGTCGCACTTCCTGCTCCATCGACTCTGGCTCCAGTTCATTTTCTGTGTAAAAACAGCGCCCCCTGTCTCTGTCTCTGCTGCTGTCAGACTCATGTTGGTCTTAAATGTTCGTATTAACCCTCTACATGATCCTGGGGTTTTTATTTCACGTCTGTGTCTGTAAATCAACATATGAACATTAATAACAGACACATCAGGTCCTTCTCTCCCCGACGTCGCTCCTGTTAGCGTTAGCAACAGGTTTGATTGACAGCGTTGCTAAGCGCTCGCTCCCTGTTAAACCAGTGGTGTGGCTGAAGGAGCGTGACTTTCAACAGCCTCGCTCCTGATTGGCTCTTTGTGGCTCTGATCCTTGTCTCTAAACCTGCTCCAGCTTCATTTCAGATAATTACAAAGACCAGAGACAAATGCAGAGGTTTTATTTATTCGAGTTTGACGACGTCTCAGTGACACGTCCAGACAAAGACGAGTCTAATTAGCTCGAGCTTCGTCAGACGAGCCGTCGCGTCTCTGCACAAAATAATTCACAAAAGAAAAACACAAATGCCTCAGTGAAACGGCTAACGACATACCACCGCCGCCGCGGCGTATCCACGGCAACGCTCCAACATTCTTAAAGAGAAAGTGTCACATGGTTCAGTCGAGTGATTAGCAGATATTTAAATCATTCTGTTTCATGATCCAAACTCGTCTTCTCTGACTCACAAATGTGTTGAACAGTTTATTTTCTGTCATTTAATGGGAAATAAGATTAGTTTCTATAATAAAACGATAATTTTTATTCTAAACTGTTACATAATTCTGAGATATTAAAGGGATAAGATTTGTAGCTGCTCATCACTTCAGTGTTTTAGAAAAAAATAAACTGTTTTATTTGGATTCAATGATAATTTAAGATTTTTCAGAGAATTTTGGATTCCATTAAAATCTTGTTGTAGTTTTAAAATTGCCCAGAAGAGGGAGCACGTGTGCACATTTATAACAGCTTCATTTATAATGTTTGAGTCTCTTAAACTGCAGCCAGTCGAACTAATAAATACAGGGAAAAGTAGTGGGCCCAAAATTGAGCCCTGGGGGACTCCTTTCCTTAAACCTAAAGGATCTGATTTAAGCCCAGTGTTAATGTTCTGTTTGCTTTTTGCCTGGATTGTTACGTCACAGATAAAACTCCACATTCTCCTGTTTTTAAGCCTGTGAAACTGTCACAAAAAATACAAAATGAACCTGAAGAAAACATATTTAAAAGAAAATTAAATTAATATAATAATATAATATTAATAAATATTATTTTAAATATTATTTTAAGTATTATTTTAAATATTATTTTAAATATTACGGTTTGTTTATTTCCTGGAGACAGATCATAATTTTAAAGATCCACTGCGTCACTTTTTGCCTTCATGGGGATTTTTTATGGTATTTTGTTATTAAATGTATCTATGTTCATGAAGACAAAGATGTCACCAGGACATGTGCAGGTCAGATCTGTGGAGAGGCTCACACTCAGCAAATTCATCTCCATGGAAACCAGAAAAGTTACAGTGAATTCATCCTTATATTCACTTTTTTTTTCCAATTTTTTAATATAATATTGAAAGATTAACGTCATGAGACACGACGTCATGAACAGAGATATTTCAGTTCAAACAAAAACGCTTTAAACCAAATAAAAACTGGGATTAACCTGAGACTAAACCAGGTCCAGACGAGGAGGAACCAGAGCAGACGTGATCACACCTCTGATCCAAACCTAAGGACATTTTTCTTTCCCCTTTGACATTTTCCTTCACACTCAGCGTCTCTATGTCAGACGTCCTGGTGCTTCGCTCTGAATAGTCCTGGTTTGGTCTGAAGTAGAGACGGTGGTTTCCATGGAGATCTCAGGGCATGTTTTCATTTATTTTGTCTCTTTTTGGCCCAGAGTAAAGAGCTTTTGTGACGGGGTTTAGCTCTGACTCTGGCTCTTGGTCATTTCATGGCTGAAGTCGGGGAGATGGAGAGGGATATTTTTGGCGCAGCGTTTCGCCCTAATTTTCCGGATCTAATCACTCCTGGCATCTGTCAGTCACACCGACCCGAGTCCAGCGTTTTAGAGGAAACGAGGAAGAGGACGGAGGATCCCGACTGGGGCCTCGTTTGGAGCAGCTTCTGGTTCATTTATTTATTTTATGTTTTTTATTTTCATTTTCTTTAGTCGTGGTTAAACTCGTCGGGTTGAGCTGCTCAGAGCCGACAGTGGCTCAGTTGGTAGAGTGTCCATCCTCCTCTCTAACAACAACTAGCCTGCTAACGTGCACATCCTGATTATTAGACACGATGACTCTTTATAATTAGAAGCAGACGCACAGACGACATGTTTGAACTCCAGAGCTGCTGATATAACTCGTCTGTACTGAGGTAAATCATGTGACACAGTCGGGGGGGCAGCGTTTAAGCCCCGCCCTACTGTGCTTGTGTCTCTATGGTTCTCATTTCTGACCCCTGTGGATCATTATGTTATAATCTGCACATTTTAAATCACAATATTCATCTAAAACAGCTTCATATAAGAATTCTGTTGATTTTTGACTGAACGTTTTTACCTGTGATGCAACAAAACTGGCACAATTCAAACAAAACTTTTTTTGAGATCAGATATTAAGTCTGCTGCAAAACACACAAGCCGTTTACAAGAAACACACAAGCCGTTTACAAGAAAACTTTACATTTTATATTATTTTCAGTGTAAATGTACAGGCTCTTGGGGGCCCCCTGGTGGCCTGGGGGCCCTCAGCTGCTGCTCAGTCACAGGCTGAACCGGCCAAGTGTGAATCACCCATCGACAAATTAAAATTTAAGAAAAAGTAAAAACAGAGCAGTGAAAATGAGGTGGATCAGCAAAATGTCGTCTTGAAAATCGTGGATTAAAGATGAAACTCAAACATGAATCAGTCCAAACACAACTTCAGAGGAAAACGAGAAGAAACGAGGAGAACCTGGAGAAACATCTGAAGAGTCTGGAGAACAGCTCTGGTTTAATTGGGTCAAACTTCAGTCTGACTCTTCAGATTAGAGCCACACTTCAGTCGTTTAGTGTTTTTACATCTGCAGCTCATCCCAGGAGTAAAATCAGAGCCTCATGTTGGAACAGACACTTCAAAGCCCCAGAGTTTTTAATTTGAGATAAACCTCGGAGCAGAACGAGACTCGATTCTGTTGTAGGAGCTGAACGTCTTAATCGACGAGACGAGCAGCGGGGGGCGCTCTCCGGCTGGATTTACTCTCCACAGTTTTGTGTTTCATTTTCTTATTTAAAGACGTGGTCGTGGTGAAGTGGCCCATGTTTTTTTAAGTTTGTATTAATATTTAGTAAAAGTAATGAATCTCCATGGAAACAAGAAGGAAGTAGACCCCCTCTGGAAAAAAGTTACAAAAAAGAACTCAAAATAATAAAACTAAACAAAAACAAAAAAAACACCTCAAAATAAACTCAAAATAACAAAAAAAAAACCCTAAATAAAATAACTCAAAAAATAAAGGAGAGAGTTAAAGTTAAAGTTAAAGTTCATTAAAACAGGAGAGAGTTTTTCGTGTCCTTGAAGTTTACTCACTTTCTGAAGCTGAAGCTCCATCAGCTTCGCTCTGAGCTGATGTTCGTAGATTAAATGTGACTCTCGATCTGTTTGGTCTTTAGTCGTTTCTCTGGAGGATTTTTCGGGGCTAAATTCAGATCAGGCGCCGGCCCTTTAACACAAACATGTGAGTGAACTACACTTAAATGTGAACAATATAAACTTCACGTTTCAGGCGTCACAGTAAAGTTAAAGACTCCAGTAAACACTCTGAGCGAGTGAGAGAGAGGAGAGAGGGAGGGACGGAGGGAGGGAGGGACAGAGGGAGAGAGGGAGAGAGGGATGGAGAGACAGAGAGAGAGAGGGAGGGATGGAGGGAGAGATGGAGACAGAGAGCGACGGAGGGATGGAGAGACAGAGAGAGAGAGGGATGGAGGGATGAGGGAGAGAGAGAGAGGAAGAAAGAGAGGGAGGGATGGAGGGAGCGACGGAGGGAGGGAGGGAGAGAAAGAGGGAGAGAGAGAGGGATGGAGAGACAGAGAGAGGGACGGAGAGAGAGATGGAGAGAGAGAGAGAGTGTGTGGGCTCCTGCCTCCAGCCCCTGAGTCTCTCTGAAGTGAGGAAAAACCAAGTGCCTTTGAACGCAGCACAAGGAGAGTTTTGGGAGCTGCCGCAGACGGACACAGTCGATGGGATTAGTGCTGCTCTGGGCTTGTTTTGCTGCACTTTGACATAATGAAACGCCCAAAGAAACCGCCGAGGAAGTGGAGGTGAATTTAAGCGGGTACAGGACCAAAAGTACCGAAGGATTCTATTTGCATGTTATTTTTATCTAAAAGTTTGAGGAGGGTTGAAGCGAAGGGGCCGTTTGGGGATTGACTCCATGAAGTTCTCATGAGGTTTAACTTAAATCAGACGTGTTCTCCAAACATCTGCTCAGATGTTCTACAAACGTCTGCTCAGATGTTCTACAAACGTCTGCTCAGATGTTCTACAAACGTCTGAGCAGATGTTGCAGATGTGACACACATTTTTTGTTTTTTTTATATATGTATATATAACAAGAACTAGAACTTAAAATAAAAGATAACTAAATCAATAATTAACAATAATAGCAAATAATCTGAAGTAATAAGTACTAATAAGTAATGACCAAAAAAGTCAATAAAACTTTGCCACTTTCTATAAAATGTTTGTACAATACCCTCCTTAGAACATCTAATCTCCACTTTCAAGAAGGACATGACCTCATTGATCCACTGATGCTGGACGGGAATTTTTTTGTTTTCCAATTTAAGAGGAGACGGCGTCTTACAACGAGACAAACGCCAAAACCTGTAGTTGTAAAGTTGAAAACCGAGGGAGAAAACCGAGGGAAGTCTTCAGGGAGAACAAAGAAACATCAGTCTGGACATGGCATCAAAATAAACCCACCAAAATGTTTTAAGGGCAAGAAAAAAGCAAATGTGAGACACGGTGATTCACCACATCTGTCACAGACAAACAGAACTTTAAACTGTGTCAAAGTCAGACGAGCACAGATGGTTCTTATGAATTAACAGAGTCTCACCAGCGTTGGTCCAAAACTCGTCCCGACTCCCAGGCCTCTTCTGTTCTAATGTCAAGTGACCATCATGTTCGGACAGTGCCATAGATTTTACAAAAGAGTGACTTTGGGCCTTAGCTGAAAAAGCTCAGTCCAGATTTGTTCAGGCAGAAGTTGTGGAAAGACACGAAATAAAGATCGAGCAGAATGTCTCAGCTGAAAGGACCTGAAAAGATGAGAAGGTGGGAGGTTGAACTCATGAGACAAATCTGTAAATGAATAAAACATCCCATCGTTATAAAAATCCTTAAAGCACCTCAGTCCTTTTTGATGCCAAATAGTGAAAACTGGATCAGTAAAAGCAGGTTTGAACATGCGGTTTTTCAACAGAGGGTCAGAGGAACAGGATTTACACATTTAAACTGCTTCTTAAACTGAGACCATATTCAGAGCAGAAGGTACCACAGGGTCAAGGTGAGACCAGAGGAGCTGATGGAGAGTAATAAAGCAGAAAGACGATGATGAGGAGCGAGACTCCAGCCGACACCAGGAGAAGTTAGCTACACGTTAGCGATTTCAGACAGTCTGTCAGTCTTGTTCACTGCCCAGTCGTAAAACTGAAGATCTGGTAAGGACAGGCCACCATCAGATTTAAGTAAAATTTATTTTTTGCTTAACTCTAGATGTTTATGAATAGGTTTTTTTTATTTAAACTGAAAGAGAAGATGTTGAACTTTGTGGAGGAAACTGGAGGAGAGACTTCAGCAGATCCCAGGAAAAAGAAAAACTCCAGAAAAGTGCAGAACAGCAAAGATTCTGTAGAAGTTCCAGGTCCAGGCGGAGAACCCGAGAGGAACACGAGGAGAGAGACCACCCGCAGAGGGGGACATTATTTTATATAAAATACTAAAAATACACAGAGGATTTGGGTTTTTTTAGTATTTGAGGAAACTAGATCTGACTCCAAATCTGTCAAAATGTAAATTTCGTCTCACTTTTTGGAGCTTAAACTCGACTTAATAAATCAGACTGAAATTAAATATGAAAAACTCTCTGTTCATTTTGTCTGAACCTGAGTCTCAGTCGAGTTCGGTCTGAGTCGTGTTTGAGGAGCTCGTCCTTGTGTCTCTGGAGGAAATGGACTGAAGTGAAATGTTTAAGTTTGTGGAGGATTAAAGTCGATATTAAAACATCTGAATCTGCAGAGAAACAGTTTGGTCGTTTCCACATGAAACTTTAAAAGCTCAGAGACCAAACTGACCCGAGGTTTAGTCTGAACTAAAGAGTCACAGGAGAAAGTCTTTACAGAATAAAACAACATTAAAATCACACAAATCAAAACATAAATGATCATCATAAAATCAACATTAAAACAGAAGAGACAGAAGTTATAATCCAGAGTCGTTCTATAAAATATTTGTTCATAATGAAGTAAATCTGTGTCCAGGACGTCAGCCTCACTCCATCGAGGAATAAAAACACAGGATCAGGTCGAGGAATGAACGAATATTTAAGACGAAAGTGAGTCTGAAGCAGCAGAGACAGACAGGGGGCGCTGTTTTTAAAAAGACAAAAAAAGAACTCTAAAAAAGAAGAAAAAAAAAACAAAAAAACTCAAAATGACAAAAAAAACCCCAATAAAAACCCCAGGATCATGTAGAGGGTTAATATGAACATTTAAGACCAAAGTGAGTCTGAAGCAGCAGAGACAGAGAGAGTCACATACTCACTTCCTGTTTGAGGCGGCGGGTTAGCTCTGTTAGCGGGTTAGCTCTGTTAGCGGGTTAGCTCTGTTAGCGGGTTAGCTCTGTTAGGGGTCAGCTCTGTTAGCTCTGTTAGCGGTTAGCTCAGCGGATTAGCTCTGTTAGCGTTAGCTCTGTTAGCGGTCAGCTCAGCTCTGTTAGCGGGTCAGCTCTGTTAGCGGGTTAGCTCTGCTGGCGGGTTAGCTCTGTTAGCGGGTTAGCTCTGTTAGCGGGTCAACTCTCTTAGCGGGTTAGCTCTGCTGGCGGATTAGCTCTGCTGGCGGATTAGCTCTGCTGGCGGATTAGCTCTGTTGGCGGGTTAGCTCTGTTAGCGGGTTAGCTCTGTTAGTGGATATGCTCTGTTAGCGGGTTAGCTCTGTTAGCGGGCTAGCCTCTGTTAGCGGGCTAGCTCTGTTAGCGGGCTAGCTCTGTTTTAGCAGCTAGCTCTGTTAGCGGCTTTTTCTGTGGTTCCATCGGCAGACTCATTTCAGTTTGTTCTGTGACAAGAGACAATTTTGGAGTCAATCAGACTGTTTTTCTGTTTCTTCTTTATTAGACTCATCTTCAGTTTGTTTGCGTATAAAGAGACAATAGGCTGTGGAAATCAGAGGGTTCCACGGTGCCTCTGTGGAGTGGCTTCAGATGTCTGTTCTGCGCAGAGGACCTTTTCTGCTCAGGACAGAGGCTGAACTCTCAGGGAGCCAGACGCGCACGCCCTGTGGAGGTGGAGTTTATGTTTTTGTTTCAGAATTGGCTTTTTTTAATCAGAGCAGGAGCTGAACTGGATCAAACGTTTCTGCAGCCGCCGCAAGTGGAGGTGGAGTTTATGGTACATTATGTTTCTGCGGAGCTGTAAACAAGCGAACTCTCCGATTTCCAGCCCCCAAAAAATCATTTATGAGGAGTCGCACTCGCAGCTCCGCTCGGCTGTTCCGCGAGGAGCTGGAGCTGTGCCCGGGAACGCTCCGAGCAACAAAGCATCCGACGAGGAGTTTACAAAAATATGAACTGTGAGAATCAGGGGAGGTGGGAGCTACATTTACCTCACTGAACTTTTAATACATCTTATGTCGTGTTTTGACTCCAGAGTCACACAGACTTTTAACTTCCGACGAGGAGTTTACAGGCTCCCTGTTGGGTACTCTCACTCCCTTTCTAATCAGGAGAAAAGAACTTAGAGTAAGAATACTTTAACTCAGTGTAACAGTACTTGTACTTCTTTGAGTATTTTTACAGTCTGTACTTTAACTCCTACAGGATTTATACTTTCAGTTTAAAACGAGTAAAGCTCATGGACAATATGGAATTATTTGAACATTTGTGTTTCTTGCACTGCTCCTTCAGTCAGAGTTATAAAACCGCACAAGAAAACATGTTCTCAGTCCAGTTTTTAAAACTATTATTTTTGTAGCACAACATTTTCTTTATAAATTTCATTATTTCTCTTCGGTCGTTTCTCTCGACACACAGTTTTGTAAAATGAGTCTCATCTTTTGAACGGCTCTTTGACATGAAAAATTCAAAAGATCAGATCCCACAAAGGAGCAAAGTCCCGTCAAATGAATCTCAGAATCTGAGCCAGGTTTTTTTATGTTTTAAATGTGTTTTAAGCATGTTTTATGTAAAAGGTGTTTTTGCATGTTTTCATGTGTTTTGTTGGCTAATAAGCATGTTTTCTGGTTTTCAGCTAACATACTGCTCGACCTGTCGCTTAATACGGCCGTGTCGTGCATCCCTGATTGGGTAATTCACCTGTCAATCATGCCTGTCTGAATCAAGGAGATTCAAACTCTTTGGACAAATGTTTGGACCTCAGACCTCTGACCTCAGTCCTCTGACCTCAGTCCTCTGACCTCTGACCTCTGACCTCTGACCTCAGGTGACACACTCATATTTTCCCAAACCTTAAATGTTTTCTGAGTTTTTCTTTTTTAAACTGAAGCTGCAGAAGTTGCTCCTGATGAACAGCCCGAGTCTTATCTGTTTCAGAGGTTTATTACAGCTGCAGCGCTCTCGTCCTCCGCTGTTTCTGCTGTTTCTGCTGTTTCTGCTCCTTCTTTTCTTCGTCTTCGCTCGTGCTCAGGTCACACACAGATTCAAACAGGAGGCACAGCTCAGTCTGACACTGCAGAGATTTTGCCTTAAATCAAATAAACGTCTCTCGGGTAAATATGAAATCTGTGGTTTTACATAAGTAAGTTTAAAGGTTATAAGTTTACAGATCAAAATACAGATGTTTATGTGAAAAGTCTCACAGTGAAGTTCAGAAAAGTGTCGTGTTAGTTAGTTTAAAGTAAAGTTTAAAAGTCGAGTTTCTGGGTCCGAGCTCAGGCCTGAGGAGCAGATCAGAGACTTTTGTTTTTACAGCCGTGTCCAGATCACGTCTTTAAAATAAACAAATCCTTTTCTAATTTTATACATTTTGACTCTGATTTAGACTGAGCAGCGACACGAGGCCGAGCTCAGACACGTTCTGCGTCGGAACAATCACCTGTAGTTTTACTGCTGCAGTGAAGTTTTATTATTTTTCATTTTCATTTGAAAGTCCAGAAAGTCTCTGAGTTTGAACAGTTTAATCAAATGTGGGTCTCTGGTTGTAGATAAATGAGTTCACATTCACATCACTGCGGCGTCTGTCAGGAAAACAAATCAAGAGTTCATTTTCCAAACAGATAAGAGCCGTTTGAAAAAGTGCCGGTTGAGTCTCGGAGGCTCCGACTTTTCTCTGAGTCACATTTTCAAAAGGAAAATGTTTTTACTGCATCAAAACATAATCATCACTTTAGATAAAACCCACTGTACAGTACACACCCCAGACGGAGGCTCAGGCGGAGCGTGTGTCCCACTCACAGGGCGGTGCGAGTCCTGCTGTTGTGTCCATGAGCAAGACACTTATCCCCCCACACCCCAGTGTTTGTGCGAGTGTTTGTGCGAGTGTGAGTCCCACTCACAGGACGGTGCGAGTCCCACAGAGGAATCCTGCTGCTGTGTCCATGAGCAAGACACTTATCCCCCAAACCCCAGTGTTTGTATGAGTGCGAGTGCGAGTGCTTGTGCGAGTGTTTGTGTGTTTGTGCGAGTGCTTGTGCGAGTGTTTGTGCGAGTGCGAGTGCTTGTGCGAGTGTTTGTGTGTTTGTGCGAGTGCTTGTGCGAGTGTTTTTGTGCGAGTGTTTGTGCGAGTGTTTGTGCGAGGTGCTTGTGCGAGTGCTTGTGTGCTTGTGCGAGTGCTTGTGCGAGTGTTTGTGCGAGTGTTTGTGCTTGTGCGAGTGCTTGTGCGAGTGTTTGTGTGCGAGTGTTTGTGCGAGTGTTTGTGCGAGTGCTTGTGCGAGTGCTTGTGCGAGTGCTTGTGCGAGTGCTTGTGTGCTTGTGCGAGTGCTTGTGCGAGTGTTTGTGCGAGTGTTTGTGCTTGTGCGAGTGCTTGTGCGAGTGTTTGTGCGAGTGCTTGTGCGAGTGCTTGTGCGAGTGTTTGTGCGAGTGCTTGTGCGAGTGCTTGTGCGAGTGTTTGTGCGAGTGCTTGTGCGAGTGTTTGTGCGAGTGTTTGTGTGTTTGTGCGAGTGCTTGTGCGAGTGTTTGTGCGGAGTGCTTGTGTGCGAGTGTTTGTGTGTTTGTGCGAGTGCTTGTGCGAGTGTTTGTTGTGCGAGTGCGAGTGCTTGTGCGAGTGTTTGTGTGTTTGTGCGAGTGCTTGTGCGAGTGTTTGTGCGAGTGTTTGTGCGAGTGTTTGTGCGAGTGCTTGTGCGAGTGCTTGTGCGAGTGCTTGTGTGCTTGTGCGAGTGCTTGTGCGAGTGTTTGTGCGAGTGTTTGTGCGAGTGCTTGTGCGAGTGCTTGTGCGAGTGTTTGTGCGAGTGCTTGTGCGAGTGCTTGTGCGAGTGTTTGTGCGAGTGCTTGTGCGAGTGCTTGTGCGAGTGTTTGTGCGCGAGTGCTTGTGTGCGAGTGTTTGTGTGCGAGTGTTTGTGTGTGTTTGTGCGAGTGCTTGTGCGAGTGTTTGTGCGAGTGCTTGTGCGAGTGTTTGTGGAGTGTTTTGTGCGAGTGCGAGTGTTTGTGCGAGTGCGAGTGCTTGTGCGAGTGTTTGTGCGAGTGTTTGTGCGAGTGCTTGTGCGAGTGTTTGTGCGAGTGCTTGTGCGAGTGCTTGTGCGAGTGCTTGTGCGAGTGCTTGTGCGAGTGCTTGTGCGAGTGCTTGTGCGAGTGTTTGTGCTTGTGCGAGTGCTTGTGCGAGTGTTTGTGCGAGTGCGAGTGCTTGTGCGAGTGCTTGTGCGAGTGTGAGTGTTTGTGTTTGTGCGAGTGTTTGTGCGAGTGTTTGTGCGAGTGTTTGTGTGAGTGTTTGTGTGAGTGTTTGTGCGAGTGTTTGTGTGAGTGTTTGTGTGAGTGTTTGTGCGGTTCTTCATGTAAATCGTTTTTAAGATGTAAAAGTCGTATATAAAAATGTGACCAGTGACATTGTTGAAGTTGTTAAAATCTGTAGAAGACGCTGAACTAAAATAAAATCATTTTTTCAGATGGAGATTCTGTGTTTCTGCTGCGGTTTAACCCTCAGCGTCAGGACCACGGCTAACGCGCTAACCGCTACAAACAGGAAGTGATCACGGCCACGTCCGGCTCCATCGACTCAAATTTACAAAAGACAAATGTATTTTACTACATAAAACTTTTCCCAGTTAACAGCCGTCTTTCATATCCGCTGAAGTTTCCTCCCAGAACAACATTCTTACATCGTTTTCTCCGCTGCCTCCGACACAAAAACACAAACTCGTTCGATCACAAATGAAGCTCAAATTGAAATGTGATTTTTCATTATGGTCCAAACACAGAGCACAAATGGAGCCACTTTAGGAGCATCACTTATTACCTGAGCCCTCCTCTCTCCAGTTACTCGTCTCATTACGGGTTTATTTATCTCCCAGAGTGCACTGCGGCGTGTTCGAGGCGGCGCCGCGATGTGGAGGGGACATCGCTTTGTAATAAATGAGACAGGCACATCCATCTGTTCTGAGGAGCCGGGGTCAGGAGAGGCGCCCTCATACATAAATTACTGAGATAATACGCAGCTAATCATCCAGACAGACGGGGGGCAGCACTCGCGGCGTGTGCGCAGGTACATCACAGGAAACAGGATCAGTGTTCACAATCACGGTTCACAGATTGAGGAGCTTGTCAAGAAAACTGCTTCTGTGTTCTACGCTCAGACGTCCGAGCGTGCACATGGACATAGCTAACCTGCTAACGTGCTAACATGCTAATCTGCCAACCTTCTAATCTGCTAGCGTGCTAACCTGCTAGCTGCTGCTTTTCAGGTAAGAAGTTTGTCACGAAATGAGCAAAAAAATAAATTCACAGATGAAGAGCCACTGTTATGACAAAAATCTGCTACAACAATATTAATTTTAGCTTCTTCACATCTTTTGAAAATAATATTCATACTTTACACCTGTCATCCACATTCCTCCGGGCGTGATGCTGTGAGCTTATTAATGTTCATATGGTGATTTACAGACACAGACGTGAAATAAAAACCAGGATCATGTAGAGGGTTAATACGAACATTTAAGACCAACATGAGTCTGACAGGGACAGAGAGAGGGGGGACAGTAAAAAAAAACAAAAAAAAAACAACAAAAAACAACAACAAAAAAATCTAAATATTTAAAACAAAAAAAAATCCTCAAAATAACTAAAAAAAAAAAAAATGAAACAAAAAAAACTCAAAATAACAAAAAGTAAAATAAACTCAAAATAACAAAAAAAAAAGTTAAATGAAATCTAACAAAAAAAATTAAAAATGAATATATATATATATATATATATATATATATATATATATATATATATATATATATATATATATATATATATATATATATATTATATATATATATATAATCATGTAGAATCATGTAGAGGGATAGTACAAACTTTTAAGACCAGTGTTAGCACGTTAGCTCTGTCCATTTATATAAACAGCTTCTGGTCTATATGAAAAACGTGACCATCAGTGTGAACATATCACACCGTGACCACTAGAGGTCCTCATAAAAGAAAACATGTTCCAGTTGTTTGTGACGAGATGAATCTGATGTTTTGGGGTTTTTTTAATATATATTTTTATATCGTTTTGGTGGTGTGTTGTGTGTTTTTTTTCAGTCTCAGTTCCTCTGACACCTGTGACTCCACGACTCTCAGACAGAGGGAAACACTTCTGCTTCAGAGGTTTGGAGAAAATGATTTATTTCAGACACTTTTCCTCCTTTGGCCTGAGTCTGAGCTGATGGAGCAGAAACGTGACTGAGCGTCGTGAGAGCAGCTCGTTCAGTTCATTTAGACACAGATACTTTAAAGTACATGGTAACACATATGGCTCCTACAGATATTATGATTTTTTTTGTGATTTTGATTCAGTTTGAAACATGTTTTTTGTTGCTGTGGGACAAAAAAGTATCTGACATTATTAAACCTAAAAATAACATTTACATTTGGAGAAAAGACTTAATAAACTACACCTCTGTTTCCATCCTTCTTCCTCTTATCGTGGGGGCAGCAGCTCTAAACAGGGACTCCAGACTTCCCTCACCCCAGACACCTCCTCCAGCTCCTCCGGTGGGACCCCGAGGCGTCCCCGAGTCAGACGAGAGACATGTCCCTCCAGTGTGTCCTGCATCTTCCTCCTGGTGGGACATAAAGAGGTGTTTCCTGTGTGGTTTATATAAGCAGCGCCCTCTAGTGTCAGCAGCATGAAGTGACCATAAAAAAACTGAAACGAGGAACATGAGACTACGTGTTTGTTTGAAGTTTGACCTCAGAATAATTTAATTTAATTTAAAGGCCCACATTACACTATCTGTTTAAAGGCCCACATTACACTCTCTGTTTAAAGGCCCACATTACACTATCTGTTTAAAGGCCCACATTACACTCTCTGTTTAAAGGCCCACATTACACTCTCTGTTTAAAGGCCCACATTACACTCTCTGTTTAAAGGCCCACATTACACTCTCTGTTTAAAGGCCCACATTACACTCTCTGTTTAAAGGCCCACATTACACTGTTCTGTTTAAAGGCCCACATTACACTATCTGTTTAAAGGCCCACATTACACTATCTGTTTAACGGCCCACATTACACTGTTCTGTTTAAAGGCCCACATTACACTCTCTGTTTAAAGGCCCACATTACACTCTCTGTTTAAAGGCCCACATTACACTGTTCTGTTTAAAGGCCCACATTACACTATCTGTTTAAAGGGCCCACATTACACTCTCTGTTTAAAGGGCCCACATTACACTATCTGTTTAAAGGCCCACATTACACTCTCTGTTTAAAGGCCCACATTACACTATCTGTTTAACGGCCCACATTACACTCTCTGTTTAAAGGCCCACATTACACTCTCTGTTTAAAGGCCCACATTACACTATCTGTTTAACGGCCCACATTACACTTTTCTCTGATCTAAAGTTCTTTCCTCGTCTAAAACAGACCTGTCGTTGTGTTTTGTTTCATTCTCACATGTTCAACACAAACCTGCAGATTTAGGCTTGAAAACTACCACTTGATGACATCACAAGGTGGAACAGAGCATTTTGAGCTGTGGTAAAGTGTGACTCAAACATGTGAATAAAAACACGAGTCCAGGTCTGTTTCTCAGGAGGAAACACGGATCAGTTTGTGTGACACTGGAGCTTTAATGATTCCTGTTTACTGTTGTTTGAGTATCGGTATCGAGTATCAAATCCGTCTCTGTTCAGAATCGATTCCCGTGTGAGTCCTGCCCCTGCCTGTCGTGTGTGAGTGTTTTTGCTCAGTGCGGTGAAGTACTCGCTTCAGCGGCGGCTCTGGTACAAGTGTCAGAGCAGCAGATTATCCTCAGAGCTTAGTGCCAGTTCAGTCCATCCAGGAAAGATACGGCTGCCAAGTGTGACCCCCGCAAAGGCTCTAAGGCTCACTCGAGTACAGAGCGCCGCCGCCCCGGGAGAGGGCTCTGAGCGCCGCCGCCCCGGGACAGGACTCTAACGACACCAAACATCTCAATTTAGAGTTCAGCCTCGAGATCAGAGTGTGAGCTTTAATCTGACTGATAAAGATGTTTGTATGGGTAAAAACGAGTCGAACGAGGACGAAACAGGGACTGAACCAGGTCTAAACCAGGACTAAACCAGGGACTAAAGCAGGACTAAACCAGGACTAAACCAGGTCTAAACCAGGACTAAACCAGGACTAAAACGGGACTAAACCGGGACTAAACCAGGTCTAAACCGGGTCTAAACCGGGACTAAACCAGGACTAAACCAGGACCAAACCAGGACCAAACCAGGTCTAAACCAGGTCTAAACCAGGTCTAAACCAGGTCTAAACCAGGACTAAACCAGGTCTAAAACAGGACTAACTTGTATTTGGTGGATTTGTTTATTTTGATTTTTTTTTTCTTTAAAACATTTTTTGACACATCTTATTTTCAGGCCTCATAAATTAAAGCCACACTACGTAACTTTTTATTCCATAGTACAGTGTAAAACCTGTGTGTCTCCATGGAGAATGTTCCGCAGTGTGGTTTTAAGTTTCTGTTTTCACTGGTGCAGGTGTTTTCTGCAGAAAGTTACACATTGAAGCTTTACTTCTCCATTTGTGGTTTTTTGGTTTATCTTTTCAGTCTCATGATCAGACGAAACGATTCAGACTCGGCTCTTCCCCTTTTACACAAACGAGTCTCTGAGTAAATCTAGAGCTGTGAGGATCAGAGGAGGCTTCAGCTCCACCACCTCCAACATCTGCAACCTCCACCTGAACATCTCTGTGAAGGTAAGACTCTCACGTCCGTAAAATTATTATAATTTTTTTCCCCATTCTTTATTTCGAACACATGTATCGGTTACACTTGAGGTACATTTCACAAATAAACCTTAGATAAGCTCAAAAAGGAGTGGGAAGAAGAAAACTTATTGTGCCCCACCCCCGTCTTCACATAAGTTCAATGCTTTGATTAAGCTTCCTAATGTGTATAAAATGTGAATATTTCAGAATCAGAAGCTCCTGGATCAAACCAAACTCACATCTGCCTCAGTTTCTTGTTTTGACGCCTGTTTGTCTCCATGGAGATAAAAAACTTAAATCCAAACCTCATCTCCATGGAGACAAACAACGGGCTCGGCAAAGTTACGAGTCAGGTCTGTGAGGAGACGAGCTCAGAGTCTGGACTTTGTGAGAATCCTCAGTAGGGCTCAGATGTTCCTCAGTAGGGCTCAGATGTTCCTCAGTAGAGCTCAGATGTTCCTCAGTAGAGAGGTCAGATGTTCCTCAGTAGGGCTCAGATGTTCCTCAGTAGGGCTCAGATGTTCCTCAGTAGAGAGCTCAGATGTTCCTCAGTAGAGCTCAGATGTTCCTCAGTAGAGCTCAGATGTTCCTCAGTAGAGCTCAGATGTTCCTCAGTAGAGAGCTCAGATGTTCCTCAGTAGGGCTCAGATGTTCCTCAGTAGGGCTCAGATGTTCCTCAGTAGAGAGCTCAGATGTTCCTCAGTAGAGCTCAGATGTTCCTCAGTAGAGCTCAGATGTTCCTCAGTAGAGCTCAGATGTTCCTCAGTAGAGCTCGGATGTTCCTCAGTAGAGCTCAGATGTTCCTCAGTAGAGAGCTCAGATGTTCCTCAGTAGAGCTCAGATGTTCCTCAGTAGAGCTCAGATGTTCCTCAGTAGAGCTCAGATGTTCCTCAGTAGAGAGCTCAGATGTTCCTCAGTAGGGCTCAGATGTTCCTCAGTAGAGAGCTCAGATGTTCCTCAGTAGAGCTCAGATGTTCCTCAGTAGAGCTCGGATGTTCCTCAGTAGAGCTCAGATGTTCCTCAGTAGAGAGCTCAGATGTTCCTCAGTAGAGCTCAGATGTTCCTCAGTAGAGCTCAGATGTTCCTCAGTAGAGCTCAGATGTTCCTCAGTAGAGAGCTCAGATGTTCCTCAGTAGGGCTCAGATGTTCCTCAGTAGAGAGCTCAGATGTTCCTCAGTAGAGCTCAGATGTTCCTCAGTAGAGCTCAGATGTTCCTCAGTAGAGCTCAGATGTTCCTCAGTAGAGCTCAGATGTTCCTCAGTAGAGAGCTCAGATGTTCCTCAGTAGGGCTCAGATGTTCCTCAGTAGAGCTCAGATGTTCCTCAGTAGAGCTCAGATGTTCCCCAGTAGAACTTTACGTGGTGTTTTGTCTCTGCAGATCCTTCAGAATGGCCTGCTCTCTGGTCTTTGGTCTGTTCTGCTTGACTCTCTTTTCGAGCGTAACGTTTTCCTCGATAAAGACCCTGGACTCTCCGCGGGCTCTTTGGGACAGCGGCTTCGGTCGGCCGCCGCCCCGACACGGACTCCCTCTGCTCAGATGGTACGCCGCCAACTGCCTGGACAACAACCTGCGAGCGCTGTGCCGCCCCGACGAGGAGGAGTACGGCTTCCACGAGTTTGAAAACCACGGGCGACTTCTCCCTCCGATCACAGACAGAACTCAGCTCACGTACTTCACTCTGGGGAACCTGCACTATCCAAACGCAGAACATCTACCCTACGACGTCCGGAAATACTACAACCCCAAGGACCCGAGAAGCAACATGGACCGAGTGTTGGTGAAATATAATCGTAATAACAGAAGGATCGAAGAGATTTACGCCTCGGCTCATTATGATCCTGAAGGAACGTTCAGGATCGGCCCCAATCTGCTGGATTATCTCCGGAGAACGAGGCTCACGCAGGTCCACTAGAGCCTGGAGAAGAAACGGTTTGTCATCTGGATTTAAGTTGAACTGTACAAAATTTTTTTTATTGTGGAAATTCTAAAAAATAAATTAAGATGAGCCAAAAGATTCAACAAAGTGAGAATATGACTTTTCCAGACGTGAAATCTCTTTGACGACTGTGAGTCTTTAGGCTGAAGGTTCTCAGTTCTTCAACAGTTTACGACAAATAATGACTTGGTAAAATGTTCATAAAATGTTCATAAAATGTTCATAAAATGTTCATAAAATGTTCATAAATGGGTTTGTGCTGTAGAAAGTACTCAAGTACCTCCTGAGTACACAGAGTATTTGGTTTTCTGAGTATCATCTGGATCTAAAACAAACTGTTTATATAAATGTTCATATCTGACCTGCTAACGCCACGTTCCAAACAGGAAGTGATCATGACGCACTTCCTGTTCCATCGACTCTGGCTCCAGTTCACTTTCTATGTATAAACAGCGCCCCCTGTCTGTCTCTGCTGCTCAGACTCATGTTGGTCTTAAATGTTCAGATTAACCCTCGACATGATCCTGGGTTTTTATTTCACTTTTGTGTCTTTAAATCTTTAACTTTAACCCTTTAAGGACTGACACTTTATAGAACATTTATTTTTTTATCCATAAAACTCATGTTAAAGGAAGTTTCAGTTGTACTTTTACCTTTTTTCACACAACTTCCTCTATTTTACACGTCTGTCCATCCTTATGTTTCCTTTGATGCATCAAATAACTGACACTGCGCTCTGATTGGTCGTCTTCTCCTTCGCTCTGATTGGTCGTCTTCTCCTGCTCTGATTGGTCGTCTTCTCCTGCTCTGATTGGTCGTCTTCTCCTGCTCTGATTGGTCGTCTTCTCCTTCGCTCTGATTGGTCGTCTTCTCCTGCTCTGATTGGTCGTCTTCTCCTGCTCTGATTGGTCGTCTTCTCCTTCACTCTGATTGGTCGTCTTCTCCTTCGCTCTGATTGGTCGTCTTCTCCTGCTCTGATTGGTCGTCTTCTCCTTCGCTCTGATTGGTCGTCTTCTCCTTCGCTCTGATTGGTCGTCTTCTCCTTCGCTCTGATTGGTCGTCTTCTCCTGCTCTGATTGGTCGTCTTCTCCTGCTCTGATTGGCCGTCTTCTCCTGCGCTCTGATTGGTCGTCTTCTCCTGCTCTGATTGGTCGTCTTCTCCCGCTCTGATTGGTCGTCTTCTCCTTCGCTCTGATTGGTCGTCTTCTCCTGCTCTGATTGGTCGTCTTCTCCTGCTCTGATTGGTCGTCTTCTCCTGCTCTGATTGGTCGTCTTCTCCTTCGCTCTGATTGGTCGTCTTCTCCTTCGCTCTGATTGGTCGTCTTTTCTCATGAAGTGACTTTACTCCATGAAGAAATAAACTGAACTGAATCCGAAACGCAGAATTATCTCTGACAATAATAAAAATTACTGAATTTAAATTAAAATTGTAATAATTCCTCAGTTTTATTTAGAACTAGTGAGTTGTTTTTTCCTCAAACTCATCCGCTTCAAAAATATTTCTAAACTTTGTAGTGGCAGACTTGTAGTGCAGGTCCATAAATCACAGCAGCTCGTCCTCAGAGTCGTCCTAAGCACCACTTTACACTTTCGCACCATTTTTCTCTATTTCCAGACGAGATTTCGACCCAAAACAAAAGTTCACAAAACGTTTTAGCCCAATCAGAGAGCGCGAGGAGGCGGTCCATCACGCCGCCGACCTTAATGAGATGTGAAATGCCCACAAGGTTCCACGAGTCAAACCAAAGTGAATGTTTTTATGATGACAAAGTGCAGCCGCCGCGCAGTCCTCTCTCTCCAACAGAACACATCCATCTTCAGCTCCGCCCGAACCCGACGCCTCCACCTGGAAGACCCGAGCTTTAAACCACGAACTCAGACAAATACCTTTGATTTACTCTAAAGTTCTCCAACCTGACTCCTGTGAGTTTAATCCATGTTCAAACACAGAATGTGCCCTCAGAAACACACTGGAGCTGTGTATTATGAGTCTGTCACATCTCCAAAGGTCAAAACGCTCTGCTCCACCTCGTGATGTCATCAAGTGTGAGTTTAAGTGAACATCTCCTTTTACCTTTAGTTCAGTCGAGATAAGTGACACCTCCAGGACTGAAATGATCCAGATGATTCTAGTGAAGGTGGAGTTTAAAAACACAGTGGAGCACTTCCTGTATCACCACATGATGACATCACAAGGTGGAACAGAGTGTTTTCAGTCTAAATCTGCAGGTTTGTGTTAAACATGTGAAACAAAACAAAACAAACTCCAGGTCTGAGACGAGGAAACATCAGAGCAGGTCAGAGAGGTGCATCATGGGACTTTAACCTGCAGAGACGACGAGGCGAGAGCAGCCAGCAGGGGGCAGTGTGGAGACAGCATCAGACACCTCCACGAGACCCAGGGCAGCCAGCAGGGGGCAGTGTGCAGAGAGGACACAGAGCCAGCAGGGGGCAGTGTGGAGACAGCATCAGACACCTCCACGAGACCCAGGGCACACAGGCGAGAGCAGACATCAACTTTCTCCAGTCTGTCTCTTTTCTGTTTCTTTTTGTTTCTTTGTTTCTTTTTTGTTTTTGTTTTTTTTTCTTTTTCTTTTCTTTTTCTGTTTCTGTTTTTCTGTTTTTCTGTCTCTTTTCCGTTTCTTTTTGTTTCTGTTTCTTTTCTGTTTCTTTTCTTTTCGTTCTGTTTTCTTTGTTCCTTTTCTTTTCTTAAAATCCACACTCGCTCATGCTCAGATTTCGTGGCGTGTGGCTCTTTTTCCCTGGACACTGACACTTTTAAATCTGTTCATAAGTGACTCAAACCCGTCCAGCTTCTTCTTCTCCTCTGTGTTTAGTGACAGAGCGACAGCGCCCCCTGCTGCAGCGCTGGACACTCACACGGAGCCGTCCCGGGAGAATCGGGTCGTTCATGGAGCAGAGTAACGAGCAGAACAGGCCCGTGGTAAAGGGCTCGCATTAAATATTTACTCTCACACTTAATATTTCATATGGTAATTTTGTATTTAAATTGGATTTAATATTTAATATAAATACAGAGCTAAGTGGAGTATACAGATCTCAGACAGCATCAGGACACCTGCACAGACCCAGAGCAGCCAGCAGGGGGCAGTGTGGAGACAACATCATGACACCTGCATGGAGAGGAAACAGACGAGAGAGCGGCCAGCAGGGGGCAGTGTGCAGAGACACAGAGCCAGCAGGGGCAGTGTGGAGACAGCATCAGGACCCAGAGCACACAGGCGAGAGCAGCCAGCAGGGGGCAGTGTGGGGATGTTTGGATTGGCTCGTTGGTTGCTATGATACTCGTCTCCAGATTAGCCGTTAGCCGTTAGCCGTTAGCCTCGATGACGCTGTGGTGCTGTTAAACTCGCTCTATCACGCCTCTGCACAGGATACATGAAAGATGTTCCACAGTAGAGCTTTAAACGTATGTATCGTCATGGAGACACGCTGACGACACCACCAGGCCGAGCTACAGGTCAGATCTGTGGAGAGGCGACTCCACAAACCATAAGAAAATCTGCTGTAACTGAATAAATGAGAAACAGTTTGACTCCACACTGCGGAACATTCAAGGCAAAGACATCTCCATGGAAACGAGCAACCAGAAAAGTTACACAGCACATCTTTAATCCACAGATATGTACTTTTAGTGAAAGTACTCGTAGTAACTGTAGTAGTAGTAGTGACAGAAGTAGTAGTAGTAGTTTGACAGTTACAGTAGTAGTAGTAGTAGTATAGTAGTTACAGTAGTAGTAGTAGTAGTTACAGTAGTAGTTAGTAGTATCGTAGTAGTTACAGTAGTAGTAGTAGTAATCGTTACAGTAGTAGTAGTAAGTTACAGTCAGTAGTAGTAGTAGTTACAGTAGTAGTAGTATTAGTTACAGTAGAGTACAGTATAGTAGTAGTAGCAGAAGTAGTAGTTACCAGTAGTAGTAGTAGTAGTTACAGTAAGTAGTAGTACAGTAGTAGTAGTAGTAGTAGTAGTTACAGTAGTAGTAGTAGTGTAGGAGACAGTAGTAGTTACAGCAGAATTAGTAGTAGTACAGTAGTAGTAGTTACAGTAGTTACAGTAGTAGTAGTAGTAGTTACAGACTCAGACGCTACATCCCCGTCGCCCTCGGAGCTCCGCCCCCGTCGCCCTCGGAGCTCCGCCCCGTCGCCCTCGGAGCTCCGCCCCGTCAGATTGTTCCAGATGCTTCTGCAGACTGTGGCCGGTGACGTCCGGGAGATAAAACTGGCCTCGTTGTGGAGCTCGTCATGAAGGACTTTAGACGCGTTCAAACACGAGGCCAGTTTAAAGTTTTTTACAGTTTTAAAGTTTTTTACTAAATGTAAAAATCCGTCGACCGTCCGCAGAGGGGGCGTGGCCTCAGCATTAAAGTCGCCCAATTATCTGTGATGGAGCTGCTCCTCTGCACGAATGAGAATTGAGGCTGTGCACTGGGGGCGGGGCAGAGAGGGCGAGGGGGGCGAGGGGGGCGAGGGCAGATGGGGGCATGGGGGGAAATGGTGGGGCATGGGGGATGGGGGGGGGGGTGGGGTCCGGCGGCGTTGGCGCGAGCCCAAAGTCGGCGTGACAGGATGAGGACGAGGCCTTCATTAGACTCGGCTCTGCTGCATTTACATTCCACATGTCGAGCCAGAAAAAAACAGACGACAGCACAGCATTTAACCAGAAATGCACCAGAACCACGCTGTCACACATGACTCACAACCTGAGATTTACCCAGAATGCACCAGACCACGCTGTCACATGACTCACAACTGAGATTTACCCAGAATGCACCCAGCACAGACTCACATGACTCAGGGCTGATCGTCACTAAACTTTGTGCAGATTTAAGATCATTTAAAAGTTCAGTCTCTGCAGAAGAATCGAAACCAGGAGAATCGTCTGAGCAGGAATCGATACTGCCACAAGTCATACTGTGGAATCAGAATCGAGAATCGAGTCTCGTCAAAATCAACAATGACAAACCCCAAAACATTGTTTTTATTTAAAGGAGAGAGATGGAACGAGGGAGGAGGGAGAGAGAGAAAGAGAGAGAGCAACAGAGAGAAGGAAAGAAAGACGAAGAGGAGGAATAGAGAGAAGAGAGGAGAGACAGGACAGAAGAAGATAAAGGGGAGGAGTTAAGAGAGAGACTGAGAGAAGAGGGAAGAACGAACAGAGGAGAAGAGAGAGAGAAAGGAGGAAAGGGAGGAGGGACAGAGAGATTTGTGATGTATTTTTGTCCCCGTAAAAATATGTAATAAAGTTTAACAACATCTGTATAAACAGAAGAAAGAGGGATTAGAGAGAGAAGAGAAAGAAGAGGGGAGAGAGGAGGAAATGACCATGAAAGGGGGATGCGGAGAGGTGGAAAACAGTGACCTTGATGACACTGTCTCCACAGGTGCAACAGTGCCCCCCCGTGGACGAACGTGACACTGCAAGACTCAACCCAGAGGCTCAGATTTAAAGGGATTTAGACCAATCAACTTTTTGGATCTTTATTCCGGCG
Source organism: Periophthalmus modestus (assembly GCA_019594935.1). Classification (NCBI taxonomy): domain Eukaryota; kingdom Metazoa; phylum Chordata; class Actinopteri; order Gobiiformes; family Gobiidae; genus Periophthalmus; species Periophthalmus modestus. The sequence continues at coordinate 145,734 of JAIEZT010000237.1, forward strand.
TCCTGAGTTTCTCCGCCCTCACTCAGAAACACGGTAGACATTTCACCCTGAAGTTGTCCTGAGGAATATAGAGATCTCGTTCCTGGCCCCTGGACGTCTTTATACTTACTTCTCTTTTTAAATGACAAAAAAAAACAGAAATTGTGTGGTGACAGGATTTAACGTCTCACTCGGCTCCGTCGGTGCCCCCCGCAGGAGACGACCCGGAGGGAATAGAGCGAACCCGAGGAGACACGCAACCGAGGCTCACTGACGAGACCCTGAGGGAAACCAAACCGAGGCGCAACGAGACACCGAAGCGATACGAACCCACCGAGGAGACGACGTAACCAGAAGGAGAACGAACCGGAGGAGACAAAACCCG